>FXXK01000160.1:778167-829066 GCA_900184695.1 Betula pendula
ATCTTTGCTTAATACGATATACCCATTTGTTGCTTATAATGTTATGATGTGGAGGTCGAGGAACTAGAGACCAAGTTCCATTGGATTGCAAAGCTTGAAATTCCTCAACCATAGCTTTCTGCCATCTTGGATCTTTTGCTGCTTTACTATAACAACTAGGTTTTGTTTCTTGAAGGGTAGTGTGAAAGAGTTGAAGTGAGTATTTTGTGGAATAGAAGAGTTGATAGTCAAATAACGATTTGGGACAAAGGGAGCTTGTGCGTGACCTAGTAGTCAATGAATGGGTGGCAGAAGGTGCAACAGGATGTTCAAGTACAGCAGGAGAGGGTGCAGGAATAGCAGAATTTTGAATATCAGTTTGTTGGACAGGATTGTCAAGTATTTCAATGGGTAGTGCAGTAAGGGCAATAGGAGAAAGATCAAGATAGGGGGTAGAATCTGATGATAATGCATGTGATAAAGCGGGACTAGGTGTAGATGTATCATTAGTAACATTAAGAGGAAGAAAGACAGCAGAAACAGGTATGTGAGCTTGAGATGGAGAGGAACTTACAATGGGAGTAAAGGACACATCACCAACAACATTGATCTTGGAAGGCATGTGAGAAGTGGCTTGATCCTTTGCGGGAAAAGATTGCTCATCAAAGACAACGTGCCGTGAGAGGTAGACTTTGTTAGAAATAGGATCAAGACACTTGTATCTAGCATAGCAATATCCAAGGAAAATGCATGGTTTGGATCGAAATTTAAGTTTATGGAGACCAAGAGGTCTCAGCAGGGGATAACACTTGCAACCAAATACCTTTAATTGGTGATAATCTGGATCTTTTTGATAAAGTTTGGAATATGGTAAAGTGTTACCAAGAACTGGAGATGGCAGCCTGTTAATGAGATGAACTACAGTGACGAATGAGTCAACCCAATAGCGGTTAGATAAGTAAGAATGAGCCAGCAAAGTTTGTCCAGTTTCTAAGATATGTTTGAGTTTTCTTTCAACTAGACCATTTTGCTAGGATGTATAGCGGCTTGATTTTCGATGCACAATACCATGCTTGGTGAGAAAAGATTAGAAGTGGTTGGATGTGAACTCCCCACCTCCATTGGATTGAAGCTGTTTGATGGAAAAAGAGAATTGTTTTTCCACCAAAATTTTGAATTTGATAAAACATGCATAGACATCAAACTTGGCATGAAGAGGATAAATCCAAGTGTACCAAGAGAAGTCATCCACAAAGACTACATAGTACTTATATCCACTAACTGATATAATAGGGGAGGTCCATATATCAGTATGGATTAAATGCAAGGGTTATGAGGTTTGACGATTAAAGGCTGAAAAGGGTAAGCGTTTGCTCTTTCCCAATTGACATGAATCGCAAATTACTGTTTTATTAGAGTGGGAATTATTTGAAACAAGAAGATGAAAAACATTGACAACCCTTGACACAATGTCTGTTGATGGGTGTCCTAATCTGAAATGCCAAATTAAACTACAGGTTCTTATTCCTAGCTACGCCACCGCAGCACGTCAAGCTTTGATTGAACCTTTTCGAAATCGCAACGGATAGAGACCATTCTCACTCTTGCCTGCCAGGAGGATTGCCTTGGTAAGGTTGTCCTTCACAAAGAAATCAGAATCAGTTAATACAAAGAAACAGTCATTGTCAACACAAAAACGTTGATTGGAAATGAGATTGGCAAAGGCATTTGGGCAATGCAAGACATTATGGAGTTGAAAATTTGAATCAGAAGAATGAATAAGAGCAAAACCAGAGTTGTCAATAGTTAAGCCTGATCCATTGCCAACAGCAACAGTTTCATTGTTCTCAAATGGTTGTTGTGTGGTAAGGTTTTCCAGCTCATTAGTGATATGAGCATTTGCTCCACTATCCGCAAACCACTCTTGGTCTTCAAATGTGGTATTTGTATGTGATACCATAGCAGCTAATTGAGTAGGAGGATGCTGCCCTTGGTAGGAGTAGTCCATATGATGGAAGCAATCAAGGGGTTGGTGACTTGTCTTACCACAGATCTGACATGGAACTCGAGAGTTGTTGTTGCTGAAATTAGAGGAGCCCATTGGTTGCTGCTGGAAATTTTATGGGAAGTTCTGTCGTGGTTGAGTAGGAGAGTTGGAGTGGAATTTCTAATTTGGTCCATGAGTAGGGTATCTGAATGACTGCTGCTGAGGATATTTGACTTGCTGTTGCTGAGAGTATTTGAACTATTGTTGTTGCATCTTGTTCTTTGGAGGAAAATTTCGAGTACCTGATTTGTTAGTGAACAAGGCAAATGATGAGATGTCATGAGTGATAGTATGCTGCTAGTTGATCATCCTCTCATGATTGAAGAGATCATGTTGAAAATCATCAAAGTTGATAGATTTATCTCGAGTAATAAGTGAAAGAGTTGTAGCAAAAGCATAAAAAGTGGGATTAAGCCCACTGATGAGAAAATGGATGAGATCATCATCCGCAATTGGCATGCCAATGACTGCAAGTTGATCAGCCCATTCTTTGGCAGTTTGAAGATATTAAAAGCACGTCTTGGATCCTTGACGCAAGCCTTGGAGTTCACGTCTGATGTGAAAAACTCTTGATTTGGATTGAGAAGCAAATCTGTTTGCTAGAAAGCTCCAAACAAGTTTGGAGCTTTTCAAGCCAAATACCGTGGATAGTACTCTTCTAGACAAAGTGGTGTTGATCCAACCTAAGAAGAACTGATACTTCTTATTCCAGCAAGTAAATTCTAGATTAAGAGTCCTCTGTCCACTTTCATCATTAGACAGAAATTGGGAAGGGCAAATTTCAGACCCATCAATGAATCCCATAAGATCATTGCTTCGAATGATAGGCTCAATTTGTGACAACCATGCTAGATAATTGCTTCCTCCTTCCAACTTTTCAATGGACATTTGAGTGAAATTGGGAAGAAGAAAGGTAGTAGTGCTAGAGCCAATGATGGTGGAGGAATTGGGGGTAGCAGAAGTAAAGGAATCCATTGGTAGGAATCAAAAACAAAATAAGCGTTGATCTTTTAAGGCTCTGATACTATAAAAGAAAATGAACTAGAATATATTTCAGTGAGTTTTACAATAAGGTGCTAGCGCCATTATATACAGAAAACATAGGAGAACACATAAAAATTCTTAGTACATCATTAGCTAGAACATTCTTTTATAGGATGAGTTTTTATGTAGATTGATCATGTTGCCTTGGAAGGAATTGACACCTTGATGTTGTCTTCATTAGTTGCCTTTTCTTCATCATTAGTTACCTTTTCTGCATGATTTGCATTCTCTGATTTGCTTGAGAGGCTGGCTGGTAATGCTTCCAATTTAGTCATGACTTTCCTTCCATGAATTGTGGACTTGCTGTCAGCCAGTGCTCCATAATTGTCATTATTTGCTGTAGCATGATTATCTTGATTTGCATTATTTTCTGCAGCATGATTCTCGAGATATTGCTACTTTCCTAATTTAGGTGCTGCTTGATTTGTGGCATCTGCAGGAGCTGATTGAGTATAATCATGAGTCAACCTAACATATATATAAATACATCACTACCTCCTTCGAGCATCATAGAGAAAAGTAGTGAAAGGATTAGAATTTGATTGCCAAAGAATATTGTCCCTAATCATGAAACTTTCGGTGCTGCAAATTTTGGCGCTTTTTATCCTGGATGGTGCCCTCCGTTCCCAAGGTTGGGCTCGTCATACTTTTGTGGTAAGGACTTGGCCATTGTTAGTGCCAATATATCTACACCATAACCATTTTGAAACAATAATATATGTTGTATATTCATTTGTAGTCAACGCGTACATATGTTAAGTCATATGATCATCAGGGCAACTCGAAGGTTGCCTTTAAAAAAAGGCAATTTAATTTGCTACATGCCTACAAGCTTGTTTGCCTCGAGCTTACCTGTCTTATTTTGTAACAGTGCTATTTTTGTATTGATTTTGAACGTATTTGAAAGGAAACAGAGGAGAATTTGTAAGGAGAAAAAAAAAGAGTTGGATGTAATTATGATATATTGATAATGGCAAATTCGAGGTGCCAACCTCCTTGAGTGTTCGAGAACTCCTTCTCCTAAAAAGCTTGATAAATTTTCATGGATGCCTTCTTCTTTCTTTCAGCTCAGTTTATACACACACGCAGGAGTGCATTTTCTCTATTGAAAAGACTACAGTGCCCTTTCAGTTACAACCACCTTCCCACTATTCACGCTACTTATTCTTACATCCAAAAAGCCAACTCTAACACATAAAACGCAAGATATAAAACGCATCACTATAATACATAAAACGCTACATGCAGTAATTCTAAGTAAAAGGAGCCTTCTAGAACCATTGCCAGCTACACTCCATCCACTCGCATAGCTGGCTGCCATCCCTTGCATCTCCACTTACAATGTTCCTTATGACCACAAGTCTAACTTACCACTTCATCTCTTCCCCATCTACACTTACGGAGAGAGCTTCCATTGAAGCTTACTGAAGCTCCCCTCTCCTTTCACTTGTTACTATACCCTATTCTTTAAAACACCTTGCCCACAAGGTGTGGGTAAGCATGTTTCAGGGAACGGTATTCCTCCCATGTGGCATCATCGGCTGTTTGGCCGGTCCAGTGGATCAGAAGATCGGTGACAGGGCGATTGTTGGATTTCCGGGAATGGCGGCTCAGAACCTCCATGGGCTCGGGGCGGAAGACACCATGGGAGTCAACCGAAGGCAGGCGAGGTAAAGGAGAAACATTGCCCAGCTTCAGCTTCAACTGTGAGACATGGAACACCCGATGGATTCGGGCATCAGGGGGAAGATCGAGCTCATAGGCCACGGACCCAACCTGGCGGACCACTGTGAATGGGCCGTAAAATCACGGAGCCAATTTGAGATTCCGGCGAGCTGAAACGGAGATCTGGCGGTAGAGCTGGAGCCGCAGGTAAACCTTCTGATTAGCCTCAAATTGGCGCTCCTGACGATGGAGGTCAGCATATTTTTTCATTCTCTGCTAGGCATGCTGCAGGTTATGTTGGAGAAACAGCAGGATCTGCTCACGGGAGCGAAGGACTTCATCCATAGCTTCGACCTTCGTTGTGCCCGGAACATAGGTAAGCATGTTGGGGGGAGGGACACCATAGACAGCCTCAAAGGGGGTCATTCGGGTAGAAGCATGCCAAGTAGTGTTGTACCAAAACTCAGCCCAGGGAAGCCATGAGGTCCACTACTTAGGGCGTTCTTGGGCAAAGCACTGGAGATACATCTCCAGACATTTTTTCACACGCTCAGTTTGGCCATCCGTCTACAGGTGGTAGCTGGTGCTAAACTTTAGGGTAGTACCTTGGAGTCGGAAGAGTTCCTTCCAAAAGGCACTGGTAAAGACAGTGTCACGGTCGGAAATGATATAGGTCGGCATACCATGTAGTTTTAGGACATGGGAGATAAATAGTTGGGCCACCTTAACTACCGTATACGGGTGGCTCAAGGAAATGAAATGACTATACTTTGACATACGATCTACCACCACCAAGATCACTGAATGACCCTGGGAAGGGGGAAGTCCCTCAATGAAGTCCAGAGTGATATCAGACCAGATATAAGATGGGATGGGTAGAGGTTGTAGGAGACCGGCTGGGGATGTGTTATCGTATTTGTTTTGCTGGCACACGACACACTCCCAAGCAAACTGCTTGATCTCTTTGTGCATACCAGCCCAGTAGAAGTCCCTTTTAGCTCGATGGAGGGTTCGTTCATAACCCGAGTGTCCTGCTGTAGGATCACTATGCACAGAGTGTAAAATCTGATCACAGAGATTAGGGCAAACTCCAATAAGAATTTTATCTTTGTAGAATAGAATTCCATCCCTGAGAGAATACTTTTGGGGATATAATTCCCCCTTATGCTAGCTCTGTAAAGTGGCTCTAAGAATGTCATCTGTGGCATACTGAGCCTTGAGGTCTGAGATCCAGGCAGAAGTGGGAAGAGATAAAGTAGCAATAGTTGGTTCAGCAGAGAAATCCTCCCTGCGGGATAGGGCATCAGCTACTTTATTCTCAATTCCCTTCTTGTACTCGACTTTGAAGTCATAGCCGAGTAGCTTGGTTATCCATTTCTGCTGGAGAGGTGTGGTTGGCCAAGAAGATAGGGTCGCCACTTTTGAATAGCAGTCACCAATGCAAAAAGTTATTTCTCATAGGTAGACATAGTTAGAGCCTTCCCCTTGAGAGCCTTGTTGAGGTAGGCAATTGGACGCCGCTGCTGCATTAGGACAACCCCAATGCCCATCCAAGGGCTCTGATACCACTTATAATAGTGGGCTATTTTTGTATTGATTTTGAATGTATTTGAAAGGAAACAGAGGAGAATTTGTAAGGAGAAAAAAAAAGAGTTGGATGTAATCATGATATATTGATAATGGCAAATTCGAGGTGCCAACCTCCTCGAGTGTTCGAGAACTCCTTCTTCTAAAAATCTTGATACATTTTCATGGATGCCTTCTTCTTTCTTTTAGCTCAATTTATACACACACGCAGGAGTGCATTTTCTCCATTGAAAAGACTACAGTGCCCTTTCAGTTACAACCACCTTCCCACTATTCACGCTACTTATTCTTACATCCAAAACGCCAACTCTAACACAAAAAACGCAAGATATAAAACGCATCACTATAATACATAAAACGCTACATGCAGTAATTCTAAGTAAAAGGAGCCTTCTAGAACCATTGCCAGCTGCACTCCATCCACTCGCACAGCTGGCTGCCATCCCTTGCATCTCCACTTACAATGTTCCTTATGACCACATGTCTAACTTACCACTTCATCTCTTCCCCATCTACACGTACGGAGAGAGAGCTTCCATTGAAGCTTACTAAAGCTCCCCTCTCCTTCCACTTGTTACATATTTATTTTCTATACTCTTATTCACATAGGTGAGGTCCAACACATGACCTTTGCTCCGATAGCATGATAAATTAACTACCGCATATTTTAATAGCTTAAGCTTAATTAAAATAATAGATGAATTGAATCATTTAATTTACATTAATTCTAACATTAATAGTTAGATATGATTCATTCTTTTTTTCTTTTTTTTTTCCTGTTGTTCTTTTGTAATATTCTAGTAGTTTTTTTTATCCCTAACATTCTTGATTCTGTTATCACCTGAATTGTGTTGTAGGCGTTGCATGTGTTCTTTTGTATATATTTTTTTGTTCGTTCTTCTTTTAATAAAGCTTGCTTATACCAATTTTTTATTTTTTTTATTTTCTCATTAATGCAGGTGCAAGAGACTCCATACACAAGACTTTGCAGCACGAAAAGCATCTTGACGGTGAATGGACAATTTCCTGGACCAACTCTACATGTTAACAAAGGAGATACTTGTTGAAGTTCATAACAAAGCCAATTATAACATCACCATCCACTGGTAATATTAATGACCCGTCCAGAGACGGAGCTAGGGGGTGACCGGTAGGGGCCATGGCCCCCCAGCTCCTTTGACAAAAAAATTTAAAAAGGTATAATTTGATTTTAAGCTTGTTTGGCCTTTATCCATTAGAAATTTTGGCCCTGCGGCCCCTACCTAATTTGAAATTTTGGCTCTCCTTTTTCTCATCTCTTCAACTCTTCAACCGGTTTCATCTTGTTTAGGACGATAGCTTCATTGTCAAAGCTTTTTCCTTATAATTTGTAACGGGTGGCAACAGACATGTTTGAGAAGGGTAACAATGGACTTTACAAATTGCAGAGATTTTTTTCAAGGTAAAAAATCCCCCAAGTTCAGTAAAACTCAATTTCTTAAGGATTTGTGGCAGAGGTAAGAGTAAAATTAGAAGTTATTGCAATACAGCTGGATGATATTAGAAAAGTCTAGAAGATATGCGTTTCATTTGTTGTGTGCGTTTTAGCTGAATGCGTTTAGTGTATAATATATTGCATTTTGTATAATAGTTAGTGGGCTACTGTGTTAATAAGAGTGGGCTGTTGACCTTTTTTTTTGTTTTTGTGATAGATAGGTTTAGTGGCTACTGGTGTGTGATATCGTAGTGGTGCGTTTTTTCTGTTTTGTTTTTCTTCTGCAGGGAGTGGAGAAGTGTTTATACCTTCTTCCTCTTTGGATCTGTTATCTTGCTTATAGCTTGTGCAAGGTCTTCTTTACTTCTTTTCAATTTTGCTTACTAATTTTTAATTTCAAGGGAATAATAAAATTATAAAAACTGGGTTATGTTTAATTTACTTAAAATTTAGCCTTTTATTTATTTTTTGTTTTTTTTATGGGTGATGATGCAGTAATATGTGCTACATAGATGACCATTTAGACAAGAGGCCATGGACTTATATATATTTATACTTTAACCCTCTATTTTAATATATTTTTTATTTGGCCCCTTCCCAGAAAAGTGTCTGGCTCCGTCCCTGCCCGTCCACGTGTGTGCACGTGTGGAGAAATATTAGGCTTACCATAATATTTTACAAAAAAAAAAAAAAATTATAAAGTGATTCGGCACAACATAATTAAATTTTTTAAAATTTAAATTTATCTTATTTTCAATCATGTTATAACACATCATTTTGTAAAAAAAAAAATTTCGTAGAATATTTTGTAAACCTAACATTAATTCTTCATGCATGAGAGAGAATCTAACAATTAATAATGATAATTTTGGAGGCATGGAGTAAAGCAACCAAGATATCCATGGTCGGATGGTCCTGGATATATCACACAACGTCCAATCCAATCAGGACAAAAGTTTAACCGGAAGATAAAACTTTCCTCAGAAGAAGAAACTCTCTTGTGGCACGCACACAGTAACTGGTCACGTGCCACTGTTTATGGCGCTATAATCATCCATCCCAAGAAGGGAACTAGCTGTCCTTTTCCCAAGCCTCATGCGGAAGTGCCCATCATATTAGGTAAACAAGCTTACTTTGTTACTACCGCATTGAACTATCGAATTGACTTTTCGATCCCATTAATAAAAAAGAAAAAGAAGAAAAGGATATCTCACATCTGTAATGATAAAATTGGTTGAAATGCAGGAGAGTGGTGGAAGAAAGATATAGTGGAGATTTATAACGCATTTCGTGAAAGCGGGGGAGACCCCAACGTTTCCGATGCATATACTATCAATGGTCAACCTGGAGACCTATATATATCCATGCTCAAAATCTGGTATTTTTTTTATGAAGGTATCCGTTCTCTTGTTAAATATGATTCAAATCATTCTTGTCTAACATGCATGCTTCTGATTTGGTAAATTAAGATTACTGGAAATATATTTTAGGCTCATGAACTATTATTATATTTTTATTTACGCCTTCAAATTTTAAAAAGTGAAATCGGGATCCCTCATGCTATGACCACCACATGTCAAAATTAGACATTTTTGCATTTTTCCCACCAAACCACATGTCAAAAAATTAAATAAAAAGAAAACTGAAAATACACAAAAAGGGGGGCCTTTTAATATAAGCCTAGCCCCCTTAATTTTTTTTTTTTTTTTTCAAATGGTTATTCTTTTTTTTTTTTTTAATAATTTTAAAGATATCTTAAAAGAAAAAATACAAGAAAGTGTCTAATTTGACACACAGTGGTAGTTTACGGGTCCCAATATCACTTTTTTAAGTTTTGAGGGGTAATAAAAATGTGGCCGATAATTCATAATTGGACTAAATATATTTCTCCTTACCTTTAACCTATAGCTATATCAATATATACCATTTTGGTGGACCATATATATATATATATATATCTTTTTTTTTTTCCTTTTTTTCTTTTTTTCATATATATATATCTTATTAATATGCTTTTGACAACCCCACTTCCTCCTGTAGAAACTTTCAAATTCATGGTATAGCAAAACACAAAATCACGGTCGTGGGAACAGACGCTAGCTACACGAAGCCACTGAAGACAGATTACATTGCAATATCACCTGGACAAACGATTGATGTCTTGTTGGAAGCAAACCAACCGCTAGGTGACTATTACATGGCTGCTAAAGTTTATTCCAGCGCAAATGGGGTCAATTACGATAATATCACCGCCACTGCACTTTTGCACTACAACGGAAACGACGTCAACTCATCTTCAACACCTTACTTACCTAATCTTCCTTCCTAGAACGACACAAATGCATCCGCTAATTTCACTGGTAGCCTTAGAAGTTTAGCCGATGATCATCATCCAGTTCACGTGCCTTAAACATAAGCACACAGCTAATGTTTACCGCTTCTGTAAATACATTTGCATGCGCTAATAATTCGTGTGAGGGCCCCATTGGATCGCGGCTCGCTGCAAGCATGAACAACATAAGCTTTCAGTTGCCATCCACCGACATATTAAGTGAACATTATTATCATATTAGTGGCGTCTATGGGAAAAACTTTCCCAGTGTACCACCTTTGAAATTTAATTTTACAGCGGATGTTCTCCCATCGTATCTACTGACGCCAAAAAAAAGGGACAGAAGTGAAAGTACTTGAATATAACTCAACGGTGGAGCTTGTTTTGCAAGGAACAAACTTGGCTGCAGGGACAGAACATCCCCTGCACATACATGGGTATAGTTTTTACGTGGTCGGTTGGGGATTTGGGAATTTTGACAAAGACAAGGACCCTTTGGGATATAATCTTGTTGATCCTCCTCTTCAGAATACTATTGCTGTCCCTAAGAACGGCTGGTCTGCCATAAGATTCAAAGCAGACAACCCAGGTAAATTGCACGTTATTTATTATTATTAGTTAGGAAAAACTTTATTTATCAATCTTGATCTTTAATCACTTTTACAATCATGCTTTTAAACTTTAAAAAGTGTCAATTTAGGATACCATCTTTTAAAAATTTGTAATGTCAGCACCCATCCAAATTGATGAGTAAAATTTTTAAAATACCCCTAAGATATTTATAAAATTATAAAAATATATTGATTTAATAATTAAAATTTAAAACAAAAACAAAAAAGACTTGAGTATTTTGAAGATTTAATGCTGAATTTTAATGGGAGGGTTGACATTGCAAACTTTGAAAAATGGTAATCTTAAATTGACATTTTTTAAAGTATAAGAGTATCAAAGTAAAAGTATTAATGAAAGATAATGGTTAATGAATTTTGTCCTTATTTTTATTAGCTGTTTCTAATAACTAATATATATACGTTTCATTTTACTGTACATATGTAGGTGTGTGGTTCATGCACTGCCATTTAGAACGTCACCTGAGTTGGGGCATGGATATGACATTCATTGTCAAGAATGGGGATCACTCTGATGCACAAATGCTGCCGCCGCCAACAGACATGCCGACATGCATGTTGAATTATTAGCGAATTAATTTGTCCATTATTTCGTTTATGCGTGCAATTATTAATTAGCTTATATTTTTCTCTCTTATTTTCTCGGTGAGGGGTGCAGAGAGAGGTAGGTTTGGGTGTACGTTTGAAGCATGACCATATATATAGTTGAATGATTGTAGCACTTTGTGATATGGGAATAAATGCATTTACAATTTTTTTTTTTTTTTAAATGGGCCATCAGCCTTATATTAATTCAATGGGGAGCCTTGCTCCAAAAGTACAATACTTTGAATAAAATCGGGGTAAGAACCCCACCAAATACAATTGAGGGATTGATTAAGGGCAGCCTTGGCTAACCGATGTGCCGCTTTATTAGCATCCCACCGAGCATGTGTAACACTCCATTCGGGTAAACCATTGAGCCCCCGCCTTGCCTCCTCTATCAAATAACCAAACCGGCTCCAACACGGGCCGTCATGAAGAAGAGCATTAACAATTTCAAGAGAATCACCTTCCAAGATAAGCCTAGGGATATCCAGATCAAGGCATAAAAGGACTGCCCTCCAAAGAGCGACTCCCTCAGCTATTGTTGGATCGGAAATGTAGGGGACGGTAGCACAGAGAGCTGCCACCACAGTTCCAGTTGAATCACGGACGATTGCACCCACGCCCATCCTTCTATTCGTAAGGTCTAAAGCAGCATCCCAATTTGTTTTGAACTGACCCATCCCAGGCTTCTTCCATACGGACTGGTCCGGTCTAGGCGTTAGCCCTCCATTCCGTTCATTACAATCCAGAGCTTGGCGAAACATCTCTAGATTGTCCAGCCATTTCTGAAAAACGTGAGAAGGGGGAGAGAACCTACCCTCAAAAACCGCCAGATTCCGGCGAAACCAAATTTGACGGGCAATGGATGCCGCCAGTTCCAGATCGGAATCTTCCAGATGCTCCATCAGTTTTTCAAAAAGGAGAAAACCGTCATCTGCCACTATGGATAATTTTTGGATTCTTCGAGAGCTTTCCATCCAAACATCTTGAACTGCCGCACAGTGCCATAGAGCATGGCCAGTTGTTTCCGGGTAGAGCCCACACAAGGGACATAGGGAATCAGAAGTAACTCTTCGTTGGTGCAAATTTGCCTTGGTCGGTAGTGAATTATTGCACACTCGCCATAAAAAAGTTTTCACTCCTCCAGGTACCCGTAGCTGCCAGATTTTCTTCCAGACCAAATTCAATTGGGTGGCAATAGACGATTCACCAACAAGGCGCTGAGATTGTTCAACTGCTAGATAGTATGCACTCTGTACTGTAAAAATCCCCTTAGCGTTGTGTTGCCATACCAATCTATCCGGTTGGCCGGAGGGGCTGAGAGCCATACTACATATCTGCTGTGCTTTTGCTGGCCAAAAAATTCCCTGAATGAGGGAGAAATTCCACCAACGTGTGCTGGGATCAATTAACGCACTGACACAGGAATCAGACGAAATTAGTAGAGGAGGAGATTGGATCTTACACGAGGTGGGAGAAGGGACCCATTTATCTTGCCATATCCGAATAGACTCCCCATTACCAACTTGCCAGATTAATCCTTCCTGTAACAATTCCCTGGCACTCAAGATACTACGCCAAGCATATGAAGGCCTTGCTCCCAGTCTGGCGGCCAGAAAATTTGTAGATGGGTAGTATTTGGCTTTCATTACCCTGGCCATCAGTGAATTGGGTTGATGTAGAAGCCTCCATCCCTGCTTTGCCAACAAAGCCAAATTAAATTTTTCCAAATCCCTGAAGCCCAAACCTCCAGATTGCTTTGCCATTCCCATGCGACTCCACCTCATCCAAATCAGTTTACCCTCGGAATCCTTATGGCTCCAAAAAAACTTGTTCATCAGGGCATTTAACTCATTGCAAAGAGTTTTAGGTAACTGAAAAATGCTCATAGAATAAGTTGGGATTGCCTGGATTACAGCTTTGAGGAGGATTTCTTTGCCCGCTTGAGAAAGAAATTTTTCCTTCCATCCGGATAACCGAGCTCGAACACGACCCGTAATACCGGCAAAAGTGCGACATTTAGAACGCCCTATGAGCGCAGGAAGGCCCAAATAATTTTCATAAGTGCTGCTTCCATTCATCCCTGGGATAGCTAGAATGTGTGCTTTAAAATCCGCCCTTGTATTGCTGCTAAAAAATATAGATGTCTTCTCTTTGTTTATTTTTTGCCCCGAAGCTTTTTCGTATATGTCAAGAATTCCATGAATTGTGTACCATTCCGAGAAAGTAGCCCGGCAAAAAAGAAGGCTATCATCGGCGAAGAATAGATGACTCAAAAGAGGCCCACCCCGAGCGATCGGCAATCCTGAGATACGGCCCTCCCTTTCAGCTGAGAGGATGAGGGAGCTAAGCCCTTCGGCACACAATAGGAATAAGTATGGGGATAGAGGATCTCCTTGCCTGAGGCCTCGAGTAGGAATAATTTGCCCTTGTGGAGAGCCATTGATTAAGACTGAATAACTAACAGTGTGGACACAAGACATAAGAAGATGTATCCAACGCTCTGCAAACCCCATCTTTCTCATCACAGCTTCCAGATAGGCCCATTCGACTCGATCATATGCCTTGCTCATGTCAAGTTTCAGAGCCATATATCCCTTCTTCCCTTTGAGTTTCGAGTTCATTGTATGTAGGGCCTCAAAAGCAACCAAGATATTATCCGAGATGAGGCGACCCGGGATGAAAGCACTTTGGTTCACTGAGATGAGAATAGGTAACACCTTTTTTAGCCGGTTAGCTAGTACTTTCGCTATCAGTTTATACAAGACATTGCAAAGGCTGATAGGGCGAAACTCCGTAACCTTTGTTGGGGATGACACTTTAGGGATTAAAGCAATAAAAGTCTCATTAATCTCAGCATCAAAATGGCCAGTGTTCAGAAAGTTAAGAACAGCCTGCCGGACCTCCACGCCTACTGTTGTCCAATGCTGCTGATAGAAACCAGCCGAGAAGCCATCGGGTCCCGGAGCCTTTAAAGGCTGCATTTGAGATAATGCGAAATCAACCTCATCCGAAGTAAACCTCTCCAGCAACTGGGAATTCATTTCATTGGTAACCCCAACACCCACATGGGCAATACTGCTGTCAATTTCAGAAGGTGAGCTTGAGGAAAAAAGGTGCTGAAAATATTGTATAAAAACCTGGTCGATATCCTCATCCTCTGTCCACCGTTGCCCTTGTTCATCCAGGATACTGTCAATTTGATTGGTTTTTCTCCTGTGGTTGGCCCATGCATGGAAGAATTTGGTGTTGCGCGCGATCCCCTTGCTGGAACCAGTGTCTTTTAGCCCTTTGTTTCCAACGTATATCCTCCATTTCAAGCAGATGATGTATTTCTGCTGTTAGGCTTTTGATTAGCTCTTTGTTTTGAGGGTCTGCCGCACCTTGTAAAATCTCCAGCCGTTTTGTTTTTGCAGCAAGGATCTTCGATGAATTTCGAAATTTAGAGGAGCTCCAGCCGGTCAAAGCTTGTTGACAGTGCTGGAGTTTGTCTTTGACCGATTGTAATATAGTGCCACCAGAAACGTATCCTGCCCATGCCCTTCTCACGATTTCAGCACACTCACGATCAGAATTCCAGCTTTCTTCGAATCTAAACAGCCTCTGTTTGCGAAGCCGCCTTCGTTTTTTGGCATAGCAAACCAGTAAAGGGTGATGGTCGGAGCTAACCGCGGCTAGGACAGAGACTTCAACATGAGAGAACTGAGTGCACCATTCGTGATTTGCCGTTGCCCTGTCCAATCTCTCGTGGATGAGCTGGCCAACGTCTCTACAATTAGACCATGTGAAATGGGGACCATTATACCCCAAATCAGCCAGTCCGCAATTTTCCAGTGTGGAACGGAAATTTTCCATTTGTCTCTCACTGCGGAGAACACCTCCAGTTTTCTCTAACTGATCAATGATTTCATTGAAATCACCTACACAAAGCCATGGAGAAGGATGGTAGGAGTTTAAGTGGGTCAGGAGACTCCAAGAAGCATCCCTACCAGCTCGATCCGGGTCGCCATAGAATCCGGTGAACTTCCATGGTATCGGGCTGGCGCCTGATGTGATCACAGCACTGATGTGCCATCTCGAGTAATTCTGAATTTGAACCTCCTGAGCATACTTCCATAGCAAAGCAAGACCCCCACTGGTGCCAAGAGGATCCACTGTAAAAAGACAATCGAAACCCAACTTATATCGAACATGTTGCATGCGATCATTACTTAGTTTTGTTTCCATAAGGAACAAAACCTGGGGTTGCTTATCCTTTGCCATCTGACAAAGGTCCCGAACTGTTCGGGGGTTCCCAAGCCCCCGACAGTTCCAGCTGAGGAGACTCATTGGGTCTGGCGGGGCTGATCACCAGCCACCGCCGTATCATGGAAGGATGTTGTGGCCTCCACTGCCATTTTCCTGCCTCTTTTAGGAACAGAGTCATTTTCACCTCCCTCGGTTGCTACTATAGGAGGTCGTTTCCTCTGGGAGCTCAGAGCAGTTATTGGGTGCTGGGGATGGGAACCCCTAG
Source organism: Betula pendula (assembly GCA_900184695.1). Taxonomy (NCBI): domain Eukaryota; kingdom Viridiplantae; phylum Streptophyta; class Magnoliopsida; order Fagales; family Betulaceae; genus Betula; species Betula pendula. The sequence continues at coordinate 794,026 of FXXK01000160.1, forward strand.
CCCGGGCACTCTGTTTCCAGCTTTTTACAGAGATATGGCTTCCCCCCTACCTGATGGTGAAAAGGACGGCTCACGAGACGGACTGCCAGTGAGAATAGAGGTTTCCGAGACTTGTTGAGTACCCGGTCCAGGTGAGAAAACCAATGGGCCAGTTAGTGGAGGGCTTGCGTAAGGGCCCACAAAAGGCCCCTTGAATGGGCCCGGGCCGAGCCCACTACTATCAGAACTGAAGCCCAATCCTGCAGGGGAGTCTGTAGAGGAAGAGGGATCCCCTTTTCGGGCAGTTACAAAAGATACACCGGACACCTTTGAGGCAGTAAAGACAAAACCGTTATTGCCATTAGTGTCCACCGGTGCCATCACGGGAGCGGTATCAATTATACGATTTCCATCTTCTGTTCCAACCGCTAGATTAGGGTCATTATTGCTCGATACGTTATCCTTCTGTAGTACCGGATTTGAGGATGGAATCCCTGATTTTACGGAGTTCCCATTTCCAGAATGTAACGTATGGGGATGCTCAGCGCCAGAATAACGATTCCCGGAATTGTCTCCCGTCACCGTCGAGGAGGGACGGACAAAGTTGAACGTCGACCGCGGCCGCTCCCCACGAACACCTCCTGTCGAACGTTTTGGATCTGCTGCCCTTAGTCAAGGTCCCCATTGTGCTTCACTGCCATTAGTGGTGCCCTGAGGTTTGTATCGGAGAGAACATCCCCCGGAGCCGTGGAGGATTTTACCACAATTGAAACAAAAACTAGGAAGTTTTTCATACTTAAAGGACACCCAGCTAGACCCCCTAGAGACATGGAGAGCCTGTCCCCATTCCAGTGGTTTGGTGAGGTCCAAGAGGACTCTAATTCGAAGCCATTTACCCCAACAGGCCCCATCCCCAGCCACATCCGCTTCAAGAAATTCTCCCAATGAAGAACCGATCTTACGACCAACCCCTGCTGTCATGCAAACGAGGGGCATATCATGCACCTACACCCAAAAGGGGGAATGCGTAAATGCCATCTGCGATGGTGGGGTGCCGCCATCGAAATTGTTGAGTATTAACAAATGGCGATCAAAGAGCCATGGCCGGCCCGCCATCACCCTCCGTTTATCCTCTTCATCAGAGAATTCGAAGATCCACAAGTTCTGTTGGACCTCCTGAAAAGCCACGGTCCCCACAGGTCTCCACAGACGAAGCAACAGCGATTTGAAGGCCTCGCGATTGATCCGTTTCTCCGTCCCAAGGCGCCCCACTAAGCTTCGTGTCACTTTTTCACACATAACAGCAATCTCCCCGTCAGTGATTGAAATCCCTTCCTTCTCACTGTCCATGAGCGAAAACCTGCCGCACAGTTCTTCTATTGCCTCCGCCATGCCACGAAAGAAGAAGAAACTCAAAAAATATCACACTCTAGGAGAGAAATCTCCCACACATAACACCACCGGCAGAACTGGGAATCACCGGTAGGACTAGGAATCACCGGCAGAGCACCGGTAGTTAGCTAAGGAAGTAGGAATCACCGGCGATCAGCATCCGGTCCCCGTTGGAAGGTGTCTTGGGAGGACAAGTTGGCCCGTTACAATTAAGTACTAGTCTTGGTGTTAATTTGCAACTTATAAATTATCAGTTGTGTAAAAAAATTTTAAGTTAATTAATTAGAAAGTTCTGCTTTATCTCTTCGATCTCTCTTTTGATAATTTCAAACGTTTCTATCATGTGTAGGCTCTCCAACAATTCTCTAATCTTTAGGCATGAAAATTTTCAAATGAACTCCAAAGGGCTGCTCAGATTAAAAAAAAAAAAAAAAAAAATCCAAGGGTTATATTGGACCTGAATATAGGACCATGATGAATTTTTCCTTTTATTATTTATTCTAATAGTTCTGGTCACGTACATATATGCTCTCACGTATGTGCTCAATTTAATTAGTGGTTCTGAAATGGGAGAAAATATGTTAAGATGCATGGTAATGACAAATTGTCAAATTGGTGGAAATTAAATATCGAGAGTCCCAAAATATATGTTGGCAATGGAAAGGATGATGAGAAAACGAATTTTTGGGTGCAGGCCTTTTGTTTCTTAACAATATAGAATGGGGACAAGGTGACTGCCGGGAAAGGCCGGTGATCAATTCCCCATCCTCCCTAGCCCGGCCTCTCCGTCCTTGCTAAGTTTTTTTTTTTGGCGTAAGCAAGTGTGAATTATATATATAAACAAAGAAAAAATTATAAGAATACTAGGGCTGTAGGGCATACGTACCCTAGACTACAAACAATAACACAAGAAGTCTTGACCAACTACTAAACAAGGAGAAGCTGGAGGCCATCAAATTAAGAGGTAGGAGTACAAGAAAGGTCCCAAGCGTTATAATGATCATCAACCGACGACTATTAGCCGACAAGAGATGGAACCTACCAAGATAATTAAGCTTGGCTCCAATCTAAAAAACAATTAATCTCATGACATACAAAAGAGCCATTAAGGGGGTTTAATTGTTTTTTTATGATCTCTTCTTGAATCACCTTTACGGCCTTCAATTCTTAGTTTATGTTTATTATTAGAGACGGAACCAAGATTTCTCATTCATAGATGGGCCAAAATATGAATAAGGAGTTAAATTTAATTTTCTGAAGGGCAAAGTTTAATTTTTAAGCATAAATATATATATATAGCTTAATAAAAAAAAATTTTAAAAAAAAAAATTGAAAACCAAGGGAGGGTCATGGCTCCCCTTGGTTTATATGTGGTTTCATTTTTGTTTACTATCATACGTTATCAAAACAATCATAATTCTGTTTGACATCAAATTAATCTTTTTCCCCAAAATTGTGTAGCAGTAGCAGCAACCATCAATTTGGTCATAATATATAAAGATTGGAGACTAAATTTTCCCAGGTAGAGTGAGCCAGTCCATGAATAATATTTTCCCAGTTCATCAAAAAAGTCAAAATGTTACATTTACCACACAAAGCGGACCATGCCAAATGGGAGAAGAAGAAGTGACTAGGAGACTCTTCTTTTATCACAAATTTAATTGTAATTTTAAAAATTACATTTTTAGAAGAAGACGAAGGGGAATGGGAGACGTATGTCTCAGTCCAAAAAGAAATTTCTCTATTCTCACTCGTTAGGAAAAATCAAATCTCTTTGGATGAGTGTTGACCCTCGTCCCCAAATCTTTATGGCCGGGATTTGACCAGCCTAACAGCTAGCATAACCCAAATCTATATTACGTTCTGTCCAGAATTTAGGTTTCTCTCTAATTGATGCAATTAATATGCTAATTACTTCAACAATTCTAAATGGAACACAAGGTGAACGTAAGGCTTCTTGGGTAGTAGCATAAGTATATTGAAGCCTTCCGTGTAAATTTCTGAAGGTTTAAAATTTTAGATGCGTCTTTTGTGGCATGGGGATGATGAAGATGGAACTAAAAAAGAAAAAAGCAAAACATTCCAAAAAAGAAACGAAGAAGAAGAGTAGTAGAGCTAGCATGCATGACAATCGGCTGTCATTGATTAAAACGGTACGGTACACTCTTCAACATATGTAAACTTAAAAAAGGAAAATGGTTGCTTGTTAAGCGGATTTGAGATCCGGCCACCAAATTAAATTGGTCTGAAAGTCTAAATGTACGTATATAATAGGCTATTAGCTTCTTTTAAATAAAGAATCCGACTTAAGTGCCGTCAAAAAATAACAGAAAATTTCTTGTAATGAACCGTTCATTATTTTTCAAAAGAAATTTCCTTTGGTTTTTTTTTTTTTTTTTTTTTTGTGTGTGTTTGTTTTTACCGCACCAAAACCGGCCGGATCCATATATAGAAAGGTACGTGTTCTAGTGAATCTTACGCAAGTAGTGCTTTCATTGGCCCAATCTGAAATTCCATTTTGACTGCATCTGATGATGGACTGGTTATTTTCTTTTTGGTTTACAGCTATGAATGGGGACAAACGTAGAACCAATCCCACTGGTCAGTGTTTACCTTTTCAACCCAAAAATATCAAATATCCCCCTAATTTGCTCCTATTTTTGTTTTAGATGACTGGATGTTTTATTTCTTTAGCACATTTTAAAATTTATTACTGCCCTTCTTCTATTGTACCAGTGCTTGGGGGTAAAGAAATATGGTGAATAATAATTTTCATGGATTATTTTTTGGACAAATATGAATTTATTGAACAAAACTCAACAAGAATAAAAAACAACCTGAGCTGGGTTTGATTAATTTTGTTTCAAATATGAGTTGAGTTCGAGCTTATTACCAAATTAGATAATATGCACAAACTCAATTTATTTATTTTCTTGTTTTTTTTTTTTTTGGTGAATAATTTATTTATTTTTCAAGTGAACATGAACTTGTTTACAAACTACTCAATTAACTTATTCATTTTTGCCTAAAGTAAATATCGTCATTGTTTATATTATAAAGATATTATTTACTTAGATAAATTATTATTATTATTTATAAACTTATAAAAAATAACATCACCAACTTTATATTTATAAATAATCTATATAATTTTTTTTTTTCATGAAATGGATTATGTATATTTTATATATCTTATAACCTTATGTAGAATCTTAAACAATCTAATCTCTAGTTTATTTGTATGTTTTACACATGCATACATGCCTATATGTCCACACATATCAATATCAAGACTTACAATCACAAGGATTCAAGCTATATCATATATATTAAGAAGAGAATTGATCACTTTTATCATGCATTTTAACTACTTGAGATATTCTCATTACAAATTAAGAAAAATATTATAAAAATGAAGTTATATGGGTTTATCTGATTAAGACAAGTCGAACAAAGTTTATAAGAGTTTGGCTCATTTAATAAGCGAGACTAAATTTTTGTTTAAACTTGTTAGTTTAAATAAGAAAAAATTACATTTTACCCCCTCAATGTTTAAGGGGATTTTAAATTTAGCCACCAATGTTTCAAAATTCGCAATGCACCCCCCAATGTTTGAAAAAAATTTCAATTCGAACCTTCCGTTAAATTTTGCCATCTAATCTGACGGAATTTTTTTTTTTTACTGTTCATCCTTTTGTTTTTTTTTTTTTAACAACCAACGTATGAATAGTAAAAAAAAATAAAATTTCATCAGATTAGACGGCAAAATCTGACGGAATGTTCGAATTGAAATTTTTTTCAAACATTAAAGGATGCATTGTGAATTTTAAAACATTGGTAGCTAAATTGAAAATCCCTTCAAACATTGAAGGGGTAAAATGTAATTTTTCCTTTAAATAAATTAACCAAATTTGAATCGAATTTATATGAGTGAAAATCAAACTACTTATGAATGACATCCTTATAATATTATAATAATAATGTTATTTACACTTCTTCTTTTTTTTGCACACCTCTCATCTATCTCCTTCCATATTAATTTTAATTGAAAATCAATTGAATAATCGATCTGTGTATAAAAAGTATGCAAAAGAGATGTGCAAGTCACATTTTTCCATTATAATATATTGTTATTTAGATGCGAGATAAACAACATTAGGGAAACAATTATTATTATCTTTTTTTTTTAGGTAATTATTAATATCTTGAATATGAGATAAACAAAATTTGATAATTCTTAATACCTAGAAGTACCAACTTTTATTTTATTTTTTCTGGTGCATTTAGTCAATGCAGTGGTTGATAGCTAGGCCTTATAAAGCTAACTGAACTCCTCATCGTAGGTGACCCATGTTTAAGTCCACATGGCACCTCCTTGAAGTGACACGTCTACCTAGCTAAGTTTTCTATGGAGCTTCGCGTATAATAATTGGACTATATTGGGACTATCGATAAACATATTATATTACGTACCTCCAATAATCTGTAATCAGTATGCAAAGATTACAAATCTAATTCGTATTTGTCGGCAAGTTAATGGATTATGTTAACCATAATATAGATCTCTCAAGTGATAATATCTGTCTATGCGTCTTGGTTTGCAGCAGGGAGGATTTTGTTTCTTCGATATAATCTTGAGAGGTATACGTCATGATGTTGCCCAAGGTTTTTGCATTATTCAAGAAGCAAATTTGATATATATCAACCTGCAAAAGGGGCTAAATGGAACAAATATACCGTTGCAATGCAACCTTATATAATGTAATTGTGCCGAAAAAGTCAAAATTCACACACACACACATGCATACATACATATAATTGCAGCTTTTTGTTTATTCTTTTCTTTTGGGTTGGGGGTGGCTATCCGGCTATAGCAGCTTAATTTTTGTTTACTGTTTCTTTTTGGTTGGGGGCTATACGTACGTACAATCTAGTATGATAGTTTTTCCATATATACGTTAATTAACATGGTTCTAACAAACATATACACACTTTCCAAAATAGTCAACCAAATCTATTACTATATATATATCTCACAAACAATAACATCAACTTTAACAAACAAACACTTTTCACACATCAACTTATTTAGTATCTTGATTGCATAGGGAACATTCTCGATCTGAAAACATTCTGCTAGCTGTCATGCACACCAACCAACTAAACTGGAGCCATAGTATCTACCGTCGTCCATCAGTTTTATTCTTCACTCAGATTTTTTTTCTTAAAATACCATAAGAACATACAAAGCCCTAAGACACATTTAGGTCGTCTTAGCAAACCCTAACCCTAAATAACTGGAGCACCATTCCTTGGAACAGCCACACCAAAGAGAGGGTTCTTCATTTCACAAGACAACTTCAGGATTTCAGATAGGTCAACTGGGTTAGCCTTGTCTTGAATCCATTTGAAGTGGTGCACCAACTTAGCCACCCAAAGGCTCACAGTGACAAGCCCTAGGTTCTTGCCAGGACACACCCTACGACCAGCCCCAAAGGGTGCAAGCCTGAGGTCTCCTCCCCTGGGGTCCACGTCAGCACCCCCTTCACTCTTCAAGAACCTCTCTGGCTTGAACACCAAAGGGTCCTCCCACACTTTTGGGTCATGGGTAACTGACCACATGTTAACCATGGTGGTAGTGTTGGCCGGCACCACCATGCCATTGCTGAGGTGGACGTCAGATGTGGACAGCCGGGCCCATGAGAGGAGGGGCCCAGGTGGGTGGAGACGTAGTGTTTCCTTTATCACGGCTTGAAGGTAGGGCAATTTAACCACGTCAGCATCTGTCACATTTTTGTTTCCCACAACAAAGTCAAGCTCATGGTGAAGCCTGTTTTGCGCATCATAGTTCAAAACCAGCTCGGCCATGACCCACTCAGTTAAAAGTGCAGTTGTATCAGTTCCACGGAATATCATCTCCTGCACAAAGGAAAAAAAAAAATTAAGAAAAAAAAAATTAAGCTGATCAGACAAACTATAATTGAATTTTATACAAACCCATAAGACGGCCACCATGTCATCTTCTTCAAGTTTCTCATCCCCTTCCAAAGAGAGTAAAACATGAACAAAATCTGAATTATCAGAGAGCCTGCTAGAGTCAACATGGCGGTGCTCATCTATTATTTTCATTACAAGATTTCTGACGCGAGGGACAAGAGCTGAGCAGCGTTGGTTGATATGAAAAGGGTCGTAAAAGTAGCTGAGCCATGGGAGATAATCAGACCAGTTGAAAGCACCCAAGAGCTCAAACCCTTGTCTAACAATCTCATGCAATTCTCCAGCCTCAGCATTTTCGCACGTGAGGTTGTATCTTTTTCCAAATACGGTCCCCATAATGTTGTTAAGCGCCGCAGCTTGAAGGTGCTTTCGTAAGGAAACGATACCATCAAGTGATTGCTCATTGGCGATGCCACGCAACATGGTGGCGCAGTCCAGCTGGCGGCCGGCTTCGTGAGCAGCAATGCGCTTTGATGCAAATAGGTGAGCTGATGCAATCTTTCTTAAGAGCCGCCAGTATGTTCCATTTGGCGCAAACCCAATGGCCCTGGTGAACATCAGCGTCTTAGCAGATTGCTTGATCGGACGGTTGGCGAAATGGGGAGACGTCAAGATTTCACGAGCGATTTTGGGATCGGACGTGACCACGACAGGGGTTGAGCCCAAGCTAAAAGCCATGAGCTGGGTGGCACGGCTAGAAGAAGCCATGCGAGCAAGAGTTCGATGAGCTAAGCCGTGGCTCAAGCTGAATAAGCTGCCAAAGAGAGGCAGGCCTCTAGGTCCAGGAATCGGGACCTGACCCATTTGGTTCCTGCCATCTTTCCAGGCAAACCCTCCAGTGGAGAAAGCCCAGGTTAGAAAGGCGACTGAGAAAAGGGCCATGAAGATAGAAAAGAAAAGCAAACAGAGAGAGTTTTGGCTTTCCAAGATAGCTGGGAGTGCAAACAGACACCAGCTCCAGTCCATAGAAGAAGTTAACTCCATATCAGAGCTGAGAGAGAGAGAGAGAGAGTTGGAGGCCGATGATGGTTGTGATCGAGAGGGGAAGTTTGCTTGGTTTAAATAGGCCATGGAGTGCATGCGTGAGAAGGAAGGAAATTGATGATGGCCGAATGAAAGATCATAAATATTAAACGATATAAATTTACTAACAACAAGGAAGTAGGAATTTCTCTCTAAAATTGCTGTGTCTATTAAAAGAACGAGAGGTAGATTTATTTATTTATTTATTTATTTATTTATATTTAGGTTTACGATTTAAAAAGTGTGATTTGAAAACGTGATTTTTAATAATGCAGATAAAAGTTTGGCAAAATCGCAGTTTAGTCTTCAAAATCAGAGTTTATTCTTTAAATTCATGTGTTTTCAACAAAAGTAGCCTATTGCCTGCGATTTGAAAACGTATATTTTTTACGGTTTTAAATAGTAATTTTAAAAAAAATACAATCCTAAACGATTCATTTTCTACGATTTAGTTTAAAATCTTATTTTTTGTCTACGAAATCACAATACCAAATGTACCCTAATTACTAGTATTAGTAAGGGCTTTGTAAGAAAAAAAAAAATCAATAGCTAATTTTTACTATCACGTCATCTCAGTAGTATGTATTATAGTATTCTAAATAACATTTCTCTTTTTTATAATCAATGCTATTAAAAAAGATGAAACATGTATTTCTCATATGCTAAGAGACACATGTCATTTTTAAATATTGGATTAAAAAAAATTTCCACAATTATTTAGAAATTTCTGTGCACATATGTTAAAATGATAGCCTTGACTTGGAAGACTTAGGACATGTTTGATACGTGGAATGACTATTCCAAGGAATAGCCTTTATAAAAAATAGAATGAATGTAGTGCATTAACCTTGGAATAGCCATTCCGATGGCTATAAGGGAATGACTATTCATTCAATTGAGGGAATAACCATTCCTCTTAAATTCAAGAGGAATAAACATTTATCATAGTTATAAGAATAGCTATTACAATACTAATTCACTACACTTATTCATTTCTTAATAAGGGTTATTCTAATAAATAATCATTCCACGTACCAAACATAACCTTAGTTATAATCGAGGATATATGTACGACTCCTTAAGTAGGTGATAGGAGCGAATGAGAGAGAATTTCGTATAATTAACCCTAATAAAGATTTCCTCCTCGTTAGGGACCACGGAAGGTCAGTCAAGCAATATGGTTGGAAAGATGAGTCAAGCCAAACGTCGACGTTCGAATATTTTACAACCCAAGCAATATTGACTGAAAAGTCATTTCTTTAGAGACTTCCATCTGTATAAGTTATATTCTTTTTATAATAAACTACCATCTGTATATCATTTTAAAGAATAAGAAATTTGGTTAAATAAATCTTCTTCATTGATCTTGGAAAGGCAAAAACTTATAATAAGACATTTCTTCTACTATACTTCCTTCCAAGTTTTATGAAGTAGATTCCTTGAGGTTGAACAGAAATTTCTTGGCGATTACCTGAAGATGAAAGTCCAAAAAAGTTATGATAAAGACGGTCCTGGTTAATTTTATAATGATTCTCGAAGTCATGGTAAAAATAACAAATCAAATATGATAAGTAGTGGGACCTAATTAAGCATAGCCTTTGCTAATAGAATTTGGTTTATTTACTTGGATGAGGACCATTCCGTTTGGTCTAATTGGATTAGGCCACCTACCTCTTCAAAGGTAAGGACTTTAGGGAGTTGAAGCTGATCAAATTAAGGATATTGATCTTCTTCTTCTTCTTCTTCTTCTTCTTCTTCTTCTTCTTCTTCTTCTTTATTTTTTTTGTGGGGGGAGGGGGTGCATGGGTGGGTGGGTGGGTGGGGGACAAAAGCAAATTAATATGGGCAAGCAAAACTAAAAGATTACATCAGAAAAACCCTATGACCCAACTAAAAAGTGACTAACAAGAAAATTGACTTTGGATCTAACCCAAAACCTAATCACCGAGACAATATATTTGGAATCCCTATTTCTTCTCCGAAATAATCTAGCATTTCTCTCACATAATGTTATATAGCAACCATCATAATTCTAACCACAATGAAGAGAAAATATTGTTCCTGGAGCAGGAGGCCATCCACTAAAAAAACCCTTTCTAATTCCTACAAACCTAAGGAATTTTACATCTATCCCAAAGTTATACCAAATATTTTCTGAGAACGGGTAGAAAACAATTAAATGATAAATATTCTCCTCACCCAACCCGCAAAAAACACATTTCATCTCCTAAGCCAATAGCAACCAATTGGTTTTGGGTAGACAATTTTCTTCTAATTGCAAGTCACAACACCAAGTTATTCTTTGCCACTATTTTATTTTATGACTTGCAATTAGAAAAAGAGAAAAAGATTGTATACCCAAGACCAATTGGTTGCTATTGGCTTACTTCAAGAGATGAAATGGGTTTTTTGTGGGTTGGGTGAGGAGAATATTGATCATTTAATTGTTTTCTGCCCACTCTCAGAAAATATTTGTTATAATCTTTGGAATAGATGTAATATTCTTTGACTTTTAAAAACTGGGAGGGATTCATTTAATAGATGGACTCTTGCATAAGAGGCAAATCTTTTCTATCCATTGTGTATAGTTAGATTAATCATGATGGTTTTTACAGTGTACGGTCTATGACGCGAGAGAAATGTTTGATTATTTCAAAAGAGAAACGGGGATTTTAGGTGCATTGTTTCAAAGAATATGTTTTGGGTTAGATTCAAACTCAACTCTTTTACGAGTGTATGTGATTCTCCCGTTAATCGCTTTCTAGCTATCTCTTGGGTTTTTTTTTTATCTAATCTTTTAATTTTGCTTACCCATATTGGCTTCCTTGTAGGGGTTTGTTTGTATAGGCCTCCTCCAACTTTGAGGTAGTCTTGTTTTTTAAGGGATTGCTTGTTTTTTTGGTTTTTGTTGAATTTTTTCAATAAATTCTTACTTATCCTGATGAAAAGAAAACTCATTTATCATTCAAATTCTTTTAAACGGAAAAGTTGATGATGATCATTTCAGTGGAGTGTTTTGTAGAGGTTCTTTGAGGTTTCGGAATTATCGATCTCAGCATTATACAGTATTCCATTTATTTGTTAATCATTATTGGGTCGCGTTTGTTTAGGTGACTTCCAATTCACTACAGTTGTCCTAGTCACGGCACTGTACAGTAAAAATTAGCACTTTTAAATTATTGTGCCGTGAAGACAACCAAAAGGGTTATTGGAATGTGTGTGTTCACACGTTATCCTATGGAAAATCCACTTTTTGGAAGAATATTTGTAGTGAAATGTGGCAAAACACGATCGATCTACAACTTGGCTTTTCTTTTTCAACTTAAAATAAAATAAAAAATTTATGCAACTATTTTCAATTGTATAAATTAACATTTATACCTCTCCAACAGGCTTCTTTGTGCATGGTCTGCATTATATACCATTTTGTGCTGCCCTTTTCTTGTTTTCCAGCTTAAGGAATATTGAATCGGGTCATTTTTTGGCTTATTTTCAGTTAATTGTTTGTACTATTGTTAAGCATTGTATTTTCTGGGTCTTATTGTGAGAGTTCAACCCTTGGTGCATGTTTTGTTTCCTTGTAACCCTTTTAACAGATAAAGAAAATAAAATAAAATAAAAAACAACAACAACAACAAAAAGCTAGATTCAGTGGGGTGCCGTGGGATGGTCATGAGGAACTGATCAGCTGGATAGTACATCTTCTTAATTTGTTTGACAGAAAATTAATGAATGGTTGGGTGTGGACCGTGTGGTGGTATTAAGGCAGGTCTATTAGAATTTTCTTCAAGCACCACTAGGTTAAATTAATGGTATTGATTTTATCCTCTTAAAGAGTTGCTTTAAGTAGCAAATTTTACTCGCTCAAATCTTCATAATCAACATATTTATTCTACAATAAATTAACTACGTGAACGTCAAAATCCTCTGTAAGTGAGGACTTGTCTCATAGTATTGATATGCTATTTGAAGGAATATTTTTGAGATATATATATATGACATAATTCACTGGAGTTTAGTTTTCCTTTCTATTTTTATTTAATTTTTATTCTATTTATTTTTCTTCTTCTTTCCGGCGACATGCAGTACACAGAATTAATCCCAACACCTTCCTTGCGCGCACTATAGTCGATCGAAGTCTTGAGATTTTCTTTTTCTTTCTGTTGCGTGAGAGCAAAATAAGGGAACTGAATTAATCCCAACACCTTCCTTTATCCTTCCAACATATGTTTAGTTATCTAGGGAACTGTGGATGGATTAAGGGAACCAATGATATTGGGAGGAAACAAAATGGTGAGCAGAGGGAAATGGAATCCCACTCTCCTTTCGTCCCCTTCTTTTCCATCCAATATTAAATAAAGGAATATTGACCTATCCTCCCTCCTTTTGCCCTCTTCCTTTTATTATAGCATTTTTTGTGGCCTTGTTTTTTACAGGTAGTGTACTTTTTTATTTTTGTTGTTTGTAATGTTTGACTATCTCATTAAAAAATAAAGTGGAAGAAATTTGTAATTTGTGCCAGGATTAATAACATTCTCCTATGAGGGAGCTCAATTGGAATTCATTTTCATTCCAATTACACATAAACCTAAAACAAACCTAGATACACGTCAATCTAGGTCTAAGCAACGGATTAGGCAGATGGCTCGTGCACTCTCGTTAACAAGACGCATACTTTTTAAGTACTCTATCGAATTTGAAAATAATATTTGTAACATAATTAAATAGAGAGTTCTTGTAAGCCGGCGGAGTGCGACGATCGAGAGAATCGAGATCAATGGTGCATGGTACTTCAACAGATATACTAAATTTGCCAAGGTAGCTCTTGTAACATGGCCATAAACCCATTTGAATGGATAGACACATGGACCTAAAACCTCGGTATTGACCAAATGATTCACAATATAGCTCACCTCATTCTTAATTAATTTTAAACTATAGTAGTACTACTAATTAGAACTATTTCTCTTGTACTCACATAGTTTTGGCCAGGCTACAAATGGTGGGTTTAGATTAATATTCTTGAATTTCTCGCAATTTGTCGCATTTTAGTTCGAGCCAAATTTGATCGAGTAAACATCGAGCAAAGTTTCTGTTTGCTCTCGTAACATCTCACTGAAACAACTATCGGGTGAAGATCGAACAAAACAGTTGCAATTTCGCTCGAGCCATCATCAAGCGAGGGAAAAGCAAACTCTTGGGTCCCTGCATATTGCAAGTCAACCCTCCTAAAACTTTTTCTTCCTCTCAAAATTTTCCATGAAACAATGGACAGTTTGGTTTACATTATATCCATTTGCGTCCAATAATAGACCAATTGAAGCAAAGAAAGAATTGGACGTCGAATTCCACAGTGTAGCAATAATAAATCTTGCTGCCTTTCCCTTTACGTCAGTACATCACTGCTAATATACTAATTAATACAATTATCGGATGTAGCAATAACATTGTGAAATCTAGCAATAAGATATTCATTTGCGTCCAATAATAGACCAAGTGAAGCAAAGAAAGAATTGGACGTAAAATAGTAAAAAAAGAAAAGATAACGAAATGAAAGTGAATCAATCTGGATTTTTGTGTTTTACTAGGATCGAAAGTGAGCAGGCACACGTGGGATGTGCACGTGAGTAGGACCTCGTAGAAGGGCCAAACACGCTTAGTCCCCCGGCTGCCCGCCCTAACACACGCATGTGTCGTGGCAAAACGGTAACCTTAATGGGTCCTTGAATTTTGTAGCCAAAGATCCGACATTCGTGGGCACAATTACCGGATATTGGAATTTGCTCTATGAAAGAAGAAAAACTAAACAAAACAAACAATCAATCAATCTCGTCCGGTTGTTCTAACAAAAAGCAACGGCGTATTGTTCGATGAATATCATCCAAAGCAATGAAGCATGGCCGTCGTTTTTGGCAAAATGGCTGCATGTTTCCAATATCAAAGATTATATTACAACACTAAATATAAACGATGAAAGTATGATTTTGGTCATAACCTCAATGCATGAGAAATGTATATGGAGGGGGTGTGGTTCGTTAGGATATTTAGTTATTTACTAGAGTTAATTATAATTGAACCAAATTAATTAACCAAATCAAATATTAGGGTTCCGGTTGTTAACGTGTTTTGGATGTTTTTTTTTTTTTTGAAAAAATGTTGTAATGATGGGACATGATGCTTGGAATTATTTGTTAATATTTTTGTTTTGAAAATAAAAAAGTAATTAAGAAGTAGAATAAGTTTAACAAACAAGCCTAGATAATTAAATTGGGGCTCGATTAAACTAGTGATCGAATACACTCAGCTTGAGTTTGACTTGCCTTCATTCATATATTAAATTTGAGCATGTCAAAATTCAACTAGTTTGAGCTTGACTTAGCTCGGTTTGCTTGCTCAATTTCATTTCATATCCAAGTTCAAAACCCATAGCCAAGCTTTGTTCTTTAAAAAAAAAAAAAAAAACCATTTAAGTTGAAAAAGTTAAGAAAAGAAAATTGCTTCAAAAGAGCATTAAATGTTAAAGTAATTATAATAATTCTCGTTAGTTTACTTGCATTTAGTGTCAAAATGGTTACGTTTGATCAATTATTGGTCTCTCTCTAGCTAGCAAACTGACGTTGAGCCAAATTAAGTCAGACTGTTTCTTCGTGAGCCCATATTCATGAGCGCGTCTAAACAAGATGATAAGTTCCTTGAGCTCAGCTGGCTTACAAAACAAGCCTCAAAACTAATTAAATATTGAGTACTTTGACTTGTTCTTGAAGAAACAGACATAAACAAACTTTTATCGAACTTTGACTTGTTCTTGAAGAAACAGACAAACATTTATCGAGCTAAGTTTGCGCTTTTCAAAAATTGTTCAGTTTATTAATTTGTTGCCTAATTTTAATTAGACGTGTGACCTTAGGTTGAAGATTTTATGAAACACGTGTGTCTGTGAAATGTCTAAAATGTCTTCATCCTCTAATTAAAAAGTGCGATATGATGTAAGGGTTTGTAGGCAAAGTGACCGAAAATTGTTTTCCCTTATTTAAATTAAGGATATTGGGTATACAGAAGGTATAATGTTTAGATCTCACATTGTATAAATATTACAAGTGGGAATGATTAATATTTACATTCATCATTGAATATAGGGAAAAATACATATACCTTCTTAAAACTAACACATTGTCAATGTCCACCCAAACTACCATTGTATCAATGTCCCTCCTGAACGACTAAACTATCAAAAAATGTCAATATTTTTCAATTGACAAAAATACCCTTTATAAAAAAATTTAAAAAAAAAATCTTAAAATAATCAAAAAAAAAAAAATTGGGATAATTTTTTTTTAGGCCACCTAGTGTCAAACAATTTTTTATTAGGCATAATTTTTTTTTTCTTTTCTTTTACAAGCATTTTCAGGGTATTTGGGATCATTTATAAGCTTTCTTTCAAACTCAAGTTCATACAATTCTGAGTTGTTCTAGAATGACTTCCATGTAATGCCCTATTTGGTAAAAAAAAACTGTAAAACAGAGTTTTCGGGGAAATGCTCATCTTGGTGGGAACCCAATTTCCTGGTTACTTTTTTGGCTATCAAGTAGCTAACGAATGGAAACAAAAGTCATTTCAATCAAGTTTTCACTTGTTCACATGTTTTCATTTCAACCTGAAACAAGCAAAAATGAAGTCATCCAATTCACAATGGAATCTTTAAAGCACTGCATACTAAGCTCTGTATGTGAATACATATAAAGAGTCATCAGAACACATAAATATGTTAAGTAGATAGCAGAATGACAATGGCCTTATTTGGCATGCAACAGCCAGTTGGAGACAAGCTCAATGAGAAACCACGGTACATAGACATGTCAATCAACTCCCAACCTCAACAGGCTCAAAACCTCTCTCAATCGATGCCTTGACTGCATCCAATACTAGTTGTGTTTTCCTACTTATGATTGGCCACTTCTTCTCAGGTTTCAAACCTTTTACTTTGACATTTTCTACCAAGCGGGCAAATTCTCTCACCATAAGAGCCTCCTGAGGAAGATCTGTTGCGATAGTGTGCTTACTTGGCTGTGGTACCCATGCCGTCACAAGTTCATTGAACCATGACTCTGAACCTGCAGAAAAGGAGGCCTCCTTTTCTTGAAAAGGAATGACAAAATCATGAAGATGTAAGGTTCCCTTCGTCCCAACAGCAGTTATATCCATTGTCAAATTTGACAAAAAAGAGCAGTGAAAGGTGGCCACTTTCCCATCTTCCCAATGTAAAGAAGCACCACAAGACAAAATCACTCCTGCAACATTAAGTACAGGCCCACGCAAGGCTACTACTGTTTTTGGCAAGTCATAGTCAGCAACCCATAGAACTGACCTGATGCAATACCACCCAGCATCTCCAAGAGCACCATGCGCATCAAGATCTGGCTTGACACGAATGTCATTTTCAAGAAAATCGGGATCAACAGCAAATGAAAAGCAGCTGTGTACCTGTGGTACCCAAAAGCGATTATCTTAGAACAATAGCAAAATTTCCATTCCAAAACCAAATTATTTGTCAACAGCTGACATTAATGCCTTTTAAACATGGTTAGTTCCCACCTAGGTAGCATGCAAACTTCTACACAGGAGCCATCCATAACCACATTAATACGTTAGTTCTCCGATCCTTCCAAGCATGCATCATGTTTGGTAAAGTTTTTGAAGTGTGCTTTTGTATTGCATTTTTAAAATAGTTTTTTGAAGAAGTGAAAAGTGTAAACTGGTTTCCAGAGACACATTTGGAAAGTATTGTCTATGGGTCCACATAAGAAAATTATTTGACAAACTTTTTACATGCATGTTTAGAGTTTTAGAGTTTCTAAAAAGTAACAAAATCTTAGAAGTGTTTTCAAAATATGAAAAAATAAATAAAACAAAAAAAATAAAAACAAAAATTAAGGGGTGGCCACACGGCCACCTCTACCCTGTTGGGCTGGCTGCATGACACACCCCCTATACTCCGTTGGGGCGGCCGTGTGGCTACCTCTATCCTGTTGAGGCTGGCCACACAACCACCCTCTCTCCTCCGCTGGGATGGTTCCATTGGTTTTTTTTTCTAATTTTTTCTTCTTTTTTAAGTAACAAGTCAAGTTCCATACCTGAAAAAATAAGCATTTGTTTCTCAAAATATTCCTATAAGGAGTAAGAAGTTTTCTACAAAGTGCTTTGTGTTTGTTTTTTGAAAAGTGTTTCGAATGGTACTTATTGTTTAAAAAGTGTGTTCTTGTGTTTGAATATAAAAGACTTTCGATACACATTACCAAATATGGCCCATATTTTTTTATTAATTTATAAAATATATCAATTAGGGATGCTAGCATGACTTTAACCATTACATATGCATGTGAGTAGACATAAAAAGTGTATCTACATCCCACACCCATTTGCCTCCTTTTATAGATTTCGCAAGCTTCTACATAAAATCACAATGATATTTACCATTTCATTTAGCTGATTGCAGATTCATAATAGTTTCTCTTGGTTTCCTATACTTTTTACTGTATTACACACATGACTATTACGTATAAAGAGCAAATAGTCAAACAGAGCAGCAGACAATTAGGTATATAATTCTTACAGGCACATTGCATCAACAAGAAGGCCATAAATTCAGTCCCAGGCATTAAAGGAAAAGGAACTCATCATATCCAACATCTCTCCCATTCTCCCTGCCACTCCATTTTCCTTCTACACAAAGCAAGGACAAAGGCAGAAATATTTGCAGCATCCTCAACACCAAAGGTACATCCAAATTATAATTCAAGGCTATTAAAGATAAGTTAGAACAAGTTTTCCATCCCTGTCAGAAATTTCAAAGTTCTTGTTCTACATTTTCAGTACAGACAAGATCACATACAAATGGCATAGATCTCACTCTTTTTCTGATGATGTGAGAGTGGTGGTAGAGGTGGAGGCTAATAATGAAAACCAAAGCACTGCTCCACACAATGAAAGAATGATCGACAGAAGTCCCTTAAGCACATCAGACTACAACGTTCTTTATAAATTAAGAATCATTAAAGAAACCAAGGGGTGGAACCCAAAAACAAGCCAAGCAAAAGCAGGCGACTTTTCTTTTTTGCATACAGTGTGTTTTGTCACTTGCTTATGCATTACAAGCCTTTTAGCACGTCTCAGAGTCACTTCTCTGCAAAAGAGAAAATATGGACAAGGATAGATAGAAAATTTGGAAAATTTCAGAGAGAGAGAGAGCATGAACAAGGGAGAGAAGTGGGAAAGTGCAGTGGAGTCGGTTAAAAGAAAGAACTTATGTTGACTCATCTTAGGTCGTCTCACATCTTACAAATCTCATAATTATACAATAGCCTTTTCATAAATATACCTAACCTAGGCCCCAAACCTTTATAAAACCCCACTTTTTAAAGATCTAAATCTTCCCTCACAGCGAGCAGAAGCATCCATATGTCCAGAGGATTTACTATGACAAGCCCAGTGAGCACAAGAATGGCCTAATTTCCCAACCTCTTTTGTTGCACATAAACAACTGCAGAAAGAAAGACGAAGCATCCTTAATATCCTGAATTCAATGTGTATAGACCAAAGAGGCAGATCAACAATGTAATGAACAAGATTCATGCATCTCCTTCATAATCCACAAGCTGTCATTGTTGTTCCAATGAATTAATCATTGAGAGATGAGCAGAAAAAGCTTCCACCTTTTGAAGGGGAACTAAAATCCACTCACTTTTTCACCATAACCCCAAGACCCTAGCTATCTCTTACAATGCATGGTTTACAGGCCTTGTTAGATGAACAAGCTCCATCAAGATCTATTTAGTCTACCCAAAACTAAAAGGACTCAAAAGAAAGTTAACTTGATGGTTTTCCCTTCTTCTAGAAGTGTTGGACCCACATAGGTGGTGATGAACTCCCTTAACCAAGCACTGGCAGAACCGAGTTTTTGTACCTTGGGGGGAGGGCTAATATAGAGAAAATTGACAAACAAAGAAACAAACAAGAGCCAAGAAATAGGGACCCAGAACTTTGTTATATACAACAAACCAAAGAATTTTCGAAAGAGAGGAAAAAACAAATGATAATTTTCCCTATCCTAAAACTGAATCACAAGGTTTCAAAAATTTCTCCAATCCTCACTCAACTCTCTTGCACACAATTGTTTTTTCCTCTCTTTCTCTTTTTTCTTTTTTTCTTCTTTCTTTTGTGTGGGGGTTATATTTTTGCAAATAATTCAGCCCCCACAAACCATTCTTTCTAACATATGAAAGACGAAGGTTGATACTACATCTAACATCTCACTTTTCCTGTTTCGTAGGCACAAGTAGTGCCATAAATAACACACAGGTCTAAATGAATTCAATAAACCTTTCTATTTACAAGAAGTTTGATACAATTCCTAGACACTTGCATAAACACACCCACAAATATATTTTCTTGACAATACCAAACAAAAATTCCCTCCAAAGGCAATCCCTTTAATCACGTGGGACATATCGGTTTAATATCCCACCAATAATTATCTTGTTTGATGTGTCAAAAATTGACTATACTAAATATGTTGTATGTAGGAAGGGTTTCCTTGAATAAGAATCGAGTGTTGAATGCTATTATGTTAACAAAAGATGGGAGTTTGTATTCAAGTACAGCAGCAACGAATTGTGCAATTGAAAATTCAATACCCTTTTTCATTTATTTGACTTTGTAAACGATATGTTCCACAATGCTAGAATACTAAACACTACTGTACTTCACCTAACACACTTACTAAGCTTGTAGACTGTAGTGAACTTGTACTCTGTTGTATAATGTATTTCCCATATCAACCCCTCTTATAATACACAATATATCAAGTCAATGATAAAGATCAAGCCTCTTGGGCTTTCTAGGCAGTGGATGCATGCCTCTCAAGCTGAACCTTACTAAATCAGAACAATTTAAAATGTATCACAGTATATAGACTCAAGAATGCCAAATTAAAATATTACCGAAAAAATTAATGAAACAGAGCGAAATTAAAAGTAGTAAATTTCCGCACCGATTTGAGCTGCCCGAAATGCTGTTTATCGGAGAGGAACTCCCTCATCTTGGCGGTCCTGGGGTGGTGCATCCACATGGTGCCATCCATGAACTGCACCCCATTGGACTCGCAGGCCTCGATGATGGTGTCGAACTCGGCGGCGCTGAGGGCGACGGGCTTCTCAAGCAGCAGGTGCTTCTTCTTCTGGGCGGCGAGAACGGCCCAGCGTATGTGCAGGCTGGTGGGCAGGGGCATGTAGACGGCGTCGACATTCGGGTCGTCAAGGACGGCCTCGTAGGAGCCGTAGATCTTGGCGTCGGGGGGCAAGTTGTTGGCGGACGCGAACTGCGAGGCCTTGTCTAGCGAGCGGCTGCCGATGGCCGTGACTGTGGCGTTGGGAGCGAGCGCAATGGCGCGAGAGAGCTTGCGGGCTATGTCGGCGCAGCCTATTATTCCGAATCGGACGATTGTTTCCGCCATTTCTTTGGGGGACAGTGGGAGCAGTGCTGTAGTGCCGTGTGGGTATTTTTAGCTTGTGATTCCATTGGAGAATGTTGGGTAGTTATGGTCAAACCTCAAATATAGTTACATGCCAAGTAGTTGGATTCTGTGGTCTTGAATGCAGGACCGCTGTATCATTATATCCCTTCTTCTTCTTTTCTTTTTTCTGTGTTTTTTTGAAGTGGGCTTCCAGCCTTATATTAAATCAAGAAGAGCCTGAAAAAAAAAAAAAAAAAAAAAAAAAAAAAAAGAAGAACAAAAAAGAGGAATGCTGGAAGGCCTTATGGGATCCCTCCAGCATCCTTCTCCCACTCATCCCTCCAGTATTTTTCTCCCACTCAGTGGGATTAAATAAAAAAATATATAAAAAAAAAAAAAAAAAATCGCACTGAGTGGGAGAATGATGCTGGAAGGATCTCAAAAGGCCCTCCAGCATTCCTCAAAAAAAAAAATCAAGAGCCTTGCTCGGTAGTTAGAATATTATGAATAAAAGCAGGATATGAGCCCTGCCATACACCTTCCACCAACTGGACAATAGCTGCTTTGGCTAAAAGGTGGGCTGCAACGTTACCTTCTCAACGAATGTGAGTGACACTCCAGGTTGAGAAACCATCCAGCCGTACCTGAGTATCGACTATCAGCTGTCCATAATGGCTCCAACTCATTTCCCTTTGATTGAGAGCTTGGACAATCTCCAAAGAGTCTCCTTCTAAATGTAGACATGAGAACCCAAGTTCTTTACAAACGGAAACAACCTTGGACACGGCCATTGCCTTTGCAATGGTAGGATCCGTTATGAAAGCTACCGAGGTGCTCATGGTTGCCAGCACTAACCCTGCTTCATTTCGGACTTTCAGCCCAATGCCCATCCTGTGAGACTGGATATCAATCGGAGCGTCCCAGTTTGCCTTTACCATTCCCTCCATGGGTTTCTTCCATACCGACAAACACTGAGTAGGAAGCCTCCCCACCTCCAACCCAGTACTTTGACTAGCAGCCCAGAAATCTGTCAGTGAATTCTCGCCCTGCTGGACAAGAAAAGCTAGAGAGAGGAAATTCCCCCAAAAAATAAAGGCTTTACGTCGGAGCCAAATGCGCCTCATGAAGGAAGTCACCAGCGCCAAATCATCTTCCACCAGAGCATCCAGCAAACTTGCAAATAAGTGGAAGCCATCTTGCGCCATTATGGATAGTTTCTGGACCTTACGGCTACATTCCATCCAAACCCCCACAGCTGAGTCGCAGCTCCACAAAATGTGTTCAATAGTTTCTGGATGTCTTCTACAGATTGGGCAAAGAGGATCCTCGGAAATACCCTTTCTGCACAAATTTGCCCTGGTAGGAAGGACGTTGGTACAGACCCGCCACATAAATTTTTTTACCACACCTGGAGCCTTGAGTTTCCATATCTGTTTCCAAACCCTACTCGACTGAGAGACAGTCGGAACTCTCCCCCAACACCCGTGAAAGAGTTTCCTTGCCAAGGTGATAAGCACTCCTCACCGAGAACTCGCCATTTTTGTTTCCACTTCAAATGAGCTGATCATGTTGGCTAGCTACTTGGGCATACAGCTAAACTGTAGATCCAGCCAGCTTCCTCAAGGTTGAAAATGGCATAAATCAAAGGAGAGTTCCACCAATTTGTGTCGTTGTCAATGAGTTCATAGACCCGTACGTGCCTCATCATGCAAGACATTCACCGGAGATTGAATTTTAAAGGAGCTCGAACAAGGAAGCCATTTGTCCTTCCAAATTCGGATGGATGCGCCATTCTCCACCCGCCATACTAAACCTTCTAAGAGCAAGCTACGGGCATTGAAAATACTTCGCCACGCATAAGACGAATGCCTTCCTAAGGACGCAGCCAAAAAATCCTGCTGCGGATAGTACTTGTCCTTCATAACTTGGGCTACAAGTGAATCAGGGTGGTGTAAAAGCCTCCATCCTTGTTTGCCTAACATTGCCAAATTGAAACATTCCAAATCTCGGAAGCCCAGACCTCCCTGAGCTTTCGCCACTCCCAATCTATCTCAACTCATCCAAGCCATCTTAGGTTCTGTCTCCCGAAAGCCCCAAAAAAACCTATTCATAATAATATTGATTTCCCGACACAATGTTTTGGGGAGTGGAAAAACACTCTAATATAAGTGGGAATAGCTTAGATGACGAGCCTGGATTCTCCCTTTGATACCTGCAAAAGTACGAATTTTGGCACGCCCTACAACCGTTGGGAGTCCTAAATACTTCTCATAGCCATTTGACACCAAAATCCTAGGGATAGAGAAGATATGATCTCTGAAAGCCTGAGAAGTGTTCTTACTGAAAAAGATGAAAGTCTTGTCTCGATTGAGTTTCTGGCCCGATGCTTTTTCATACATCTTCAAAATATCGTAGATGGAACACTACTCTATAAATGTTGCGCAACAAAACAAAACACTGTCATCAGCGAAGAATAAATGACTCAACCGGGCACCCTCCTTTGCAACAGGCAAACCTGTAATGCGCTCATCCCGCTTAGCTGCCATAATAAGGGAGCTCAATCCTTCCGCACATAAGAGAAAAAGGTATGGTGACAGAGGGTCCCCTTGACGGAGTCCTCGCCCAGGTAAAATATGACCTTGAGGGGATCCATTTACCAAAATCGAATAACTCACAGTGCGAACACAAGACATTATAAGGGAGATCCAGCGGTCTGCGAAGCCCATTTTTCTCATAATAGCTTCGAGATAGTCCCACTCAACATAGTGGTATGCCTTACTTATATCGAGCTTAAGGGCCATGAATCCCTTTTTGCCTTTCAGGAGTAAGGTCATGGTATGTAGAGCTTCGAAGGCCACCATGACGTTATCAGACATAAGGCGTCCAAAAATAAACGCACTCTAAAATCTAGAGATGATGTCAGGGAGAATCTTCTTCAAATGGTTGGTAAGGACCTTGGCCATGAGCTTATATAAAACATTACTTAAACTAATTGGTCTGAATTCAGTAACCTTTTTTAGGGGGAAACTTTGGAGATAAGAGCAATGAAGTTGGTATTAATGTCTGGATCAAAAATCCCTGAATTCAAAAAATGTAGAACGACCATTTTCACCTCCCTTCCCACCGTCATCCAATGCCTTTGGTAGAAGCATGCTGAAAAACCGTCAGGGCCAAGTGATTTAAGAGGGTACATCTAAAAAAGTGCAAGATCAACCTCTGCTCCTACAAACTCCTTCAACAAGTTGAAATTCATATCCTCTGTCACCTGAGCGCCCACTTCTCTTAAGCTGGCCGCAATCTTAGTGGGCAAATTCGTTATGTAAAGAGCTTGATAATAACTAATGAAGACCTTTTCAATGTCCTCTGTTTTGGTCCAGTGAGTGCCTTCCTCGTCGATAATACTTCTAATAAAGTTCTTACGTCTGTGAGTTGCCCATACATGAAAAAATTGAGTATTCTGGTCCCCATTACGGAACCGGTTCCACTTGGCCCTTTGCTTCCATTTAATGTCCTCCAATTCAAGCAAGTGCTCAATCTCCCCCTACAAAATTTTAATACTGGCTCTGCTAGCTGGTTCTTCGTCAAGCTGAAGGACCTCAAGTTGCTTGGTTTTTTGTTGAAGAATTTTTCATGAGCTTCGATGTTTTCCAAAACTCCAAGTGGACAACGCATTTTGGCAATTGAGCAACTTCAAGCAAGTCATTTGCAAAGCAGTTGTCCCCATTTGAGGTCAAAGCCATGCTCGTTTGATAAAGTTCCCACACTCTGCCTCGGAATTCCAACTAGCTTCAAACACGAATCTTCGTGGCTTACGACGTGAACCTCGAGAGTTAGAGAAGTGAACCAGTAATGGCTTGTGATCAGAGCATCATGCTGCAAGGACCGTTACTTCCACACCTAGAAACTGGGAGCACCAAGCTAGATTTGTTATTGCACGATCAAGCCTCTCCTTTGTAAACTAGTCAGCTTTTCTGCAGTTGGTCCAAGTAAAATTGGATCTCATGTACCTGAGATCACTCAAATTGCAATCCTCCAACACTGATCGGAAACACGCCATCTGCTTCTCACAGTAGGGAGCCCCACCTGATTTTTCCGACTGATCTATGATTTCGTTGAAGTCCCCAACACAGAGCCAAGAGATAAGGAGTAAATATTTTAAGAAATCCAAGAGTCGCTATGACTCCTCCCGATAGGCTCGGTTTGGGTGTCCGTAGAACCCCATCATTTTCCAAGAGACACTGGAATTAACCAGCATGATTGTTGCATTTATGTGGCGGCAGGAGAAATTTTGGATGGCAACCTCCATATCATCTTTCCATAAAAAAGCTATACCACCGTTCAACCCAACTGGATCAACGGCCAACATTCCTTTGAAACCCAACTGTAAGCGAATCAATTGCATACGATGCTGATGGACTTTTGTCTCCATAAGAAACAAAAATCTGGGCTGCTTATCCTTCACCATCTGACAAAGTTCCCGAACTATTCGGGGGTTTCCAAGCCCCCGATAGTTCCAACTAAGGAGACTCATTGGGATTGGCGGGGTTGGAAACTAGCCGCCGCCATATTGGAAGAATTTGGTTGGTTATCTCCCAAAACCCGTCTACCTTTCTTACTGATACTAGCACCAAATGTCATCTCATCTTGCTGTCGCTTCCTGGAGTCAAGTCTTCCATTACTAGAGACTGGGGGGCATGCCCCAGCACCCCAAGCTTGTTGCTTCCAATTTCGAAAGGTGAGACTTAGGAAACAAAGTGGATCGGCCAGCAACAAATACCGTTTCATGCAGTAAACCCTCTTGTGAAAAACCCCCAACTCCATCCGTAGGAACAGCTTGGGCCTTTTGGTTCATTGGAGCAAGAAAATTTTCATGGACTCCTGGAAAAGAGCAATGGGCTATCATAGTCACCTTTTCAACAGAAAAGCCCAATCCAAAACAAGTAACTGATGGGCCCTCCATTGACACAGCTGCTGAGTTTGAAAAAAGCACATTGTCATTATGGCAATCATGTTCTTGTCCCACCACATCAGTCACGCCATGCTAGGAGGCGTTACCCTTTTAAGGAGTAATACCTTCTGTATTACTACAATGAATGCCCGACCCAGCTACCTGATTTCCCACAATGGTAGATTCTGTCCCCAAATTAGGAAATATTGGGCATGTATCCCGGCTAGTGGGAGCGTTATCCTTATGAGGAGGGATACGTTAGGATGGGGACCCGAAAAAAAATGCCCTTTCCAAACTTAGAACGTAACGTCTCCGAAGAGCCACCGTTAGGCAGAACTCCCTAGGAACCACCATTTGGCAGCGGTCCCCCCACCGTTGAAGAGGATGTACTTCCAATGTTGATCCACCGTCAGGGCCAGGAGCCTGACTGTCTGCCTGAAAGAATTCTATTCTCATCCACCCGTAGCCACATCCCCCACTGTACTTCACCACCCTTCTCCCTAGAGGATTGTTGACGACCGAGGCAACCCCCAGTTACATGTAGGATACATCCACAAACAAAGCAAAAATTTGAAAGTTTCTCATACTTGAAAGAAACCCAGCAGGAGCCCCCTCCTAGGAGGAGAGCACGTTCTCTTTCTAGTGGCTTTGTTATATCCAGATTAACTCGGATTCGAAGAAAACGCCCCCATCTGCCACTATCGCCAACAACATTTGTCACGACCCAGGCCTTTGCCCTAGATAAAAAAAAATAAAGCCCTAACAAAAAAACATATAAACCATAAAAATTAATAAAAAAGACCATAAGCCCGTACAACATAACAACCTAAAAAAAAAAAAAAAAACCTAACCTAAAAAATCATACATAAAAACAAACGTAATAACCCCTCCCGCACAGCAGTGCCCTCTTCGGCTTTGCCTAAGGAGGCCGGATTACTCATACTGTCCTCTTTGGGCCTTTGCCCTCGAGGTTTTACTCCATTACCCCAAAGGGGCTAGACGCGTCCCCCTTGGACGAATCCTAGGACCTTTGGTCATAGCATTCGCACTCATGAGTAGCCATTGAGTTACTCGAGGGCAGTATGAGTAAAACCTCGAGGGCAAAGGCCCAAAGGAGACAGTATGAGTAATCCGGCCTCCTTAGGCAAAGGCCGAAAGGGTAGGGCAAAAGCCCGAGTCATGGCAAAATTGTGTTTTTGGTATTGGGAGGTTGTCTCGGGCTATGCCTTTGACTTTGGGCCTTTGCCCCTCCCTCACAACATATTGTCCGCTCTGGGCCTATGCCCGCACGGATTTATCCTTTTTGGGAGCCGCGTCCCCCTGAGTCGAACCTAAGACCATTTGGTTCTAGCATTCGCACTCATAGAGTAGCCATTGAGCTACGCTACTCATGAGTGCGAATGCTAGGACCAAAGGGTCTTAGGTTCGACTCATGGGGGACGCGTTCTCGAGGCATAGGCTGAAAGGGGAAAAAACCTTGAGGGCATAGCCCAAAGAGGACAGTATGAGTAATCTGGCCTTCTTAGGCAAAGGCCGAAAGGGTAGGGCAGAGGCCCGGGTCGTGACAACATCTATGGTAACCAAATCCCCCAGCAAATTCCCTATCTTTGTACCAACGCCTTCATTCATGCAAATGAGCAGCATATCATGAACCTATACCCAGAATGGGGAATGAGTGAAAGACATCTTCGATGGAGGAACACTGCCAATGAAATTATCCAACACCAAGATATGACGATCAAAGGACCATGGTCGTCCGTCCATAACTCCTCTTATCATCCCTTGCTGAAAACTCAAAGATCCACAAATGTTCCTGGATCTCCTTAAAAATCACTCACTCCACCGGCCTCCAAAGACGCGTAAGGAGAGTACAAAACGCTTCTTTGTTGACTCCCTTATCAGTCCCAAGACAACCAACAAGGCATGGAGATCCCTTGTCCTACAAATTAGCCACCTCCCCTTCCGAGATGGAAATCCCCTCCTTCTCGCCTGCAGAAAGCGAAATCCTGCCACATAGTTCTTCAAGCATGTCAGCCATAACGATCACTATCCCCAAAAAAACGAGAAAACACACACAACTGCACCAATGGAATTCTTAGAGAGAAAACCTAGAGAGCAGACTCATCGAAGTTGTATCATTATGTGCTTTGAATATAGTTATATGCCAACTTTTATACCATTATAGCATTTATAGATGCTCAACAAAATAGCTGAGTAAATATAACCAAAGCATATAAAACCCATAAATAACTGTCTCAGTAATTTAACCACCCCCTCTGCTAGGTTGAGGGCATTATAGCCACCTTTGTCCTATTGGGAGTAGCCGTGTGGTCATCTCTATATTTTTGGGCCTGCATATTTTGGATTTAAAATGTCCAAATTACCCTAAATAAAATAGAGGAGTCCAAGAGGTACGTTGACCACCCCTCTATTCCTCCTTTCCTTTTTTCTGTTTTTTTTTTTCTCCTCCAAAATCGAGACAACATGGGTGTTTCAAGTCTAAAATATGTGATGTAAATCTTGTATGTCATTTTCTATACCTTCTATACCCATTTTATTATCAATATCTAATGGATGGGTCAAGTCGCAATGAAATGTTAGTTTGAGATTGAGAGTGCCAAGTGTCACAAAATGGTAATTTGAGGGTGTTCTTGTAAATATAGTTTAGGGCAATTTAGACATTTCAAGTCCAAAATATGTCTGTGTATGGCACGCAGTACAAATACTATCCATTTTAATGCCTCGATAACAAAATGAGTTTTTTTGTATCCAATTGTTAATTGGAGGGGATTATGTGCACAAATTGTAGTTTGGAGGGGTAAGTTTGAAAGAGGTGTTAGTTAAGTGGATACGAGTGTTTTCCCCGAGTAGTAAATGTACGCTCCAATTTGAGCTGCTTGAAACACTATTTATCAGAGAGGAACTCCCTCATCTTGGCGGTCCTAGGGTGGTGCATCCACATGGTGCTGTCCATGAACTGCACCCCATTGGACTCGCAAGCCTCAATGATGGTGTCGAACTCAGCAGTGCTGATAGCAACGGGCTTCTCGAGTAGCAGGTGCTTCTTCTTCTGGGCGACAAAGATGCGGCCCAGTGCAAGTGCAAGCTGGTGGGTAGGGGCAAGTAGACAATGTCGACATTTGGGTCATGAAGGACGGCCTCGTAGGGGCCGTAGATCTTGGTGTTCAAGGGGGAAGTTGTTGGCATATGTGAACTGCGAGGACTTGTCGAGTGAGTGGCTGCCGATGGCAGTGACTGTGGCATTGGGAGTGAGAGCAATGGTGCGCGAGAGCTTGCGGGCTATATCGGCACAACCTATGATTCTGAATCGGACAACCGTTTCTGCCATTTCTTTGTATAGGCAATGCTACGTGGGTATTTTTAGCTTGTGATATTACCGGAGAATGTTAGGTAGTTATAGGCAAATATAATAACAGTGTTATGCCAAGTGGTTAGTTGGTATGTTGCATTGTAGAGTGGATGCGCAAATTGGACCACTATATCAACTTTGTATCCATATAATTAATGTTGTAAAAAAATAAATAATATCTCTAGAAGAGAACTAGAGTATACAAGTGTGGATTTTCAAAATAAATAATAAAGAAAAATATATAGATGTTATTTTTATTAATATATTATATTATGTCTTTTATGTCTTTTTGTATTTATTAGAGTCATGATCAGATAGAATATTTAATTGAATTCGATTGAGTGGATTGGTATGGACAAATACAATTGTGTGGCTTTCGAAGCTTTAGAGGAGCGCTAGCTTCCCTTTGGCAATGCCTTTAGGCTATATATATTTAGCTTGAAACTTAACTAACCGTAACTTGATCCGTAGAAGAGAACTAGACTATATGGTGCGGATTTTCAAAATAATTCGAGAGTATAATATCTTAAAACTTTGAAATAAATAATAAATAACATATATAATATTAATATATTTTATTGTGTGTTTTATGTCTTTTTGTATTTGTTAAAGCCATGAGATAAAATATTTAATTTAATAATATTGAATTCGATTGAGTGGATTAGTATGTACGAATATAATTTTGTGACTTTCGAAGCTTTGGAGGAGCTCTCTTTTTTTTTTTTTCAAAGAGGAGCTCTCTTTCTTAGGCAATGCCTTTGGGCTAGACCAATTAATATATATGAACTTTTAGCTTGAAATTTAACTAATTAATTTGAAGTTAATCCATAGAAGATAACTAGAGTCCACGAGTGCGGATTTTCAAAATAATTCGTGAGCTAGGCTAGCTAATATCTCTAAAAGTTGTAAAAATAAATAATAAAGAAAAATAAATGTTATTTTTATATTAATATATTATATAATGTATTTAATGCCTTTTTGTATTTGTTAGAGCCTTGAGATAAAAAAATTTAATTAAAAAGGAAACAATTACCCTTTAATTAGTTGTAGGGTTACCTTCCTCAAAGGTGGGAACCAGAACTCCAAAGGCTTTTCCTTCTCCTCTTTCTCTCTTAGTGTATGGTGGTTGAAGGGTGACAAAATGGGTTCTAGAATACGACTTAAACCCTTGAATAGTCATTCTCCCACAAGTCCATGCATGTTGAAATGGCCAAATTCCATTCGCATGCAAATTGTTACTGTTCAAATGTTTAAAATATCGCTCCAATGTTTTGTTGAGTTCTACCGTTGGAACGGTCCATGAAACGTTCAAGGGGTTGCCTTTTTCCATTGACACCAACTGTTTTGATCAATCTGTGTACGTAGATTTACCCTAAGTTTTTAAAAATTTCGTTTTTCTCATTTTCTTGGAATTTAAGACTAATTCAACTCTACCAAACACACTTAAGCATAAATTAGAGTGTCATGAATTCTAATTTAGTGGAGGATGTTACAATTTTGTTTTGAGGGAGTTTTTGTACTAAAGAAAATAGATGACTTGCTGCCATTAATTTTTTGACCAGACCAGTTGACATAAAAATGAAGGCACTAATTTTTAAAGGATGTGGCTTCTGATCAGAATATGGCATGTCCAAAGATAAAAAAAATTCATCCGAAAAAAAAAAAAGAAAGAAAAAAAGAAAGAAAGAAAGAAGGGAGATGAAAAGGCTGATCTAGAGATCTTGATGCCACTGATGCTTTGGCTTCTTCGAAGAGAGTGCCTCTCTTCAGCTCCAAATATGAAAGAGCGGGCTTGTCTGTTCCATGTATATTAGATAAAGAATCCTTTTATTAATTTATTTTAATTTGCTCTTTAATTATTTAAGTTTGAACAATGCACTCAAAAGCTAAAAGCTAAAATCCAAAAGCCAATGTTAAAGAGCTGGCTTGTTTGTAGTATAGCATCGTTTCCCATGTATATTAATTTTACACACCACAGTACGCCCAGCACCCTCATGCCAAAGTTTCCTTGTCTATAGCATGTATCTACGTGGCAATGCCACTGAT
Organism: Betula pendula; assembly: GCA_900184695.1. NCBI lineage: Eukaryota > Viridiplantae > Streptophyta > Magnoliopsida > Fagales > Betulaceae > Betula > Betula pendula. The sequence goes on from FXXK01000160.1 coordinate 825,290, forward strand.
TATGTGGCGCCACAGCAACACGTTGTCCCCCTTACCCTTCAAACGTGCTGATCAAAGACGGTGACACCCGGCTTGCACAGGCACACATGGCAAGCTCGAGAGGCTTTGCATTAAGACAGAAAGTCGCACACAATCCAACTTCGGCAGTAAAAGTAGCCAAAGAAAGAGAAAAGAACATGGCTCCACTGGGACCATGGCTCGGAGGGAGTCGAGGAGGACATGACTCTCGGTTCGGCTCACCCTTCTCAAGCGATATATGGGACCCTTTTGGCTTTTGGCAGAAGAGGGGACAAAGTGACCGTGGTGATGAAAGCTCTGCCCTCGCTAATGTTCACGTGGATTGGCGTGAAACAGACACATCACACGAGTTTCGTGTTGACCTTCCTGGTTAGCCATCTTTGATCTCTATCACACAAACACACGCACAAAGCTGGAAAGTAGTGATGATTTTAAATGAGAAAATGCTGTGTCTACTTGATCTGCTGCCAGATTAAAAGACTGGAAGGAATTTTTCTCCTGTTGATGTTTCCCCACAGAGTGTTTGAGGAGCAAAACCAGTACTTTTAGAATTGGGCGCAAAAGGTAGCATGCGAAATATAATTTCCTCTTTATAAGGAGTAAGAGGAATTTTTCTAGTTCACTTTTGACGACCCAATTGACACGATCAAATGAAAGAAAAGGAAGCAACGACCATAGGCTGTTTTGTAGGTTTGTGTGCCCTACTGTCACCAGGTTGCAACTTAGTTAGGTTTATATTGTCTACAATACATATCATATGCAATGGCAGGGGTGAGGAAAGAGGAGGTGAAGGTGCTTGTGGAAGACGGCAATATTCTGCAGATCAGCGGTGAGCGGACAGAGGAGGATCCTCCGGAGGACAACAAAAACAACAAGTGGCACCGCGTTGAGAGGCGTCGTGCAACTTTGTTAGGCGGTTCCGGCTCCCGGAGAACGCTAGGCTGGATGAGATCAAGTGCACACTTGACCATGGAGTGTTAACATTGACTGTGCCGAAGGACGAGAGTCAGGAGACCGAGCTGACTCCCAAAAATGTTAAATACATCGACGTGGTGTAGTGAACGTTTAGCTGTACTGGCTCAGCGTTACGGCATGTCACCAAAAACCATGTTTGATAACTGCGAATAGTGCTGTGATTGTGAAGTAAAATCCTTTTTGTATGATAGAAGTACAACACTGGTGCTTATAGACGGAGCGGTAAATTTTTTTCCAAAACAAAATCTATCAATTTTAAAAAGTCCCACCACTACACGCGCCCTTTTCCTTGTATTTTTGGGCTTTGCCGTTCTGCTACCGCCAGACACACCGCCATCAAATAAACACACGTCCACAAGTAGATTTCACTTGAAGACGCGTGTTTTGCACATGCCGATGTGTGGATTGTCTTTTACCACACGTGTTGCTCCTCCGCCATTGCTACTGGTCTCTTGTAGTGATTTTCGATCTTTCAGCACCCACTGCCAGCGCGTGGTCTTCACACACCAACAAGTGACTTACACACGCCGGCTAGAGATCAAGCCCATTCTGCATTTTTTTGCCCTTGTTTTTGTTTTTGTTTTTTTCTCCAATAATTTTATCTGTTTTGTGTTGTGTTGTTGCTTTTAACTTAACTCTAATCGGTTGGGCCTCAGACTCCTTAGTTTATGATAAAAACCCTGTTTTTGTTGTTCTTTCTCTTAGTATGTTCGGTTTCCTAGCTGGATTAGATTTAACTTTTTTAGGCTGTTCAACTTCCTAGAAAGTTGAACTAGATCTAAGTTGATAGGGGTTTTTGTACTCCCGATGGTTTTATCTATTTTAATGGGTCACAGCTTTCATTGGCTGCATTTCAAAGTGACTTTCAACTTCTTGAATTTTCTCTCGTCCTAGCTGAATTATCTGTCTAGATTGAGTTTTCCATTGTTTTTTTAGTTTTGTTATTCGTTATATTTTGCTTATGTTTAAATGAATAAATGTACTTCGAAAAAAAAAACAAAAAATTAAATATGATTGTTCAATGTGATGATTATTTGGCCAAAGTTTTTTTCCTTGCCGACTTGCTGTTTGAACTTGTAGCAAATTTAGCAATCCGTTTAAAAAACAAACTATTTTCTAAGAAGCATGCATATGAATGGTAGTTTACCAAAAAAAATTAGATTCAATGAATTATTTTATCACTTGTGTATGACAAAAAAAATCATCAAACATGGCATACATTTACCAAGTAGACAATTATATTGAATCTGTTTCATATATCTTTGATCATTATATGCAAGGGATCATAAGCTAGCAAAATACAAAAGTTAAATGAACAAAGGAATCCCCAAATTTAAGATCAAATTGCAGACAAATTATACTAAATATTTGATTGGAGAAAACTTGACAATTTGGCAAGAGAATTTAGACTAAAGAACTTTTCTACAATCTGATAGAAGTGGAATAGTACCATTTTAATGCAACCAGAAAGCAGAGTCGAAAAAGATTTTAGTGATCAATCTCAGTTTTGTTGTTTAATTACTCCCCTATAGGGGCCCTGTAAATGAGCCCGCCTGTTCGTGAGCGCGCTCGATACTCGCTCGGTTAAACTCGACTCGAGCTCGAGCTCGGTACAATACAAACCCGCTCGTTACTGTAAAAGCTCGCTCGATTAGTTAGTGATACATACCCGACTCGCCCGACTAAGCTTGATAGGGGCTCGCGAGCCTGGCTTATTAAGGCTCAAATAGACCAACTAGTTTAAGGCTCGAATAAACCAGCTTATTATTATCATTATCATATAATTTAAGTTATCTAACATTGTACTTATCACTTATGTCATATAATTATATAAACACTAGATCAAATGATAATAGGAATATGATAAAAATTTGTTAGGTTTAGTCATTATAATTTATATCATTGATTCATTATCATTATATACTTGTCATTATCATTAACATATGATCTCAGTTATCGAACATTGTATTTATGCCATATAATTATATAAATACTAGATTAAATAATAATAGGAATAAGATAAAACTTTGTTAGGTTTAATCATTATAATTTATATCATTAATTCATTATCATTATATACTTAGCAATGCTATTAATATAGTCTCAATTTAAATAATTAGTATTATAATGAACAATGTATATTATTAACATATACTAAACTAATACCATTAAGTTAATAAATCAATTAACTAAAATAGGTTATAAGTAGGTTATAATTTAATAAATGAGTCAAACTGCCTATTTAAGGCTCGAAAAGCCTTAAATGAATCGAGCTGCCCATTTAAGACTCGATAAGTCTTAAATAAGCATAGCTGGCCCATTTAAGGCTCAAAAAGCCTTTATATCAAGCTCGGACTCGACTCGTTAAAGCCTTTTAATCGAGCTCGAAAACTCGCGAGCTTGAGCTCGAGCTCGGGTATTGTCTAACGAGCCGAGCTTGAGCTGGGGTTTCTAAGCTCGGCTCGAGCTCGAGCTCGACTCGTTTAAATATTTTCTTAAACGAGCCGAGCTGAAAATCTTAAAGCTCGACTCGCTCGACTCGATTACAGCCCTACTCCCCTACAATAACAAAGACAGCCTTGGATCTAAAAATAATTTAGCAATTTGCATCAATTTACTTTTGGATAGTATTATTATTAGTGTTAGTGCAATTAACCGCATGCCATGCATGTTAGAGTACAGATCGCGAACACCTGAGCTTGCTAGAGTGGATCGACAAAAAATAGTTATGATGTTGAAGTAGTGAGAATTTTTAAGAGTAATGTTAAGGATTTTTTTTATTCT
>FXXK01000161.1:0-119257 GCA_900184695.1 Betula pendula
AGGTAGAGAGAGTCTTTTGTATGGTTTTTAGTTTTGTTATTTTCAGTATGTATTTAATGTGTTGCAGTCCAAGTTTGGGGGTATGGTATGAGCCATACCTGTTCTCCAATCAGGTTTTTCTTTATCCTCTAGTTTGCATTCATTGTACATGACACATTGGGGACAATGATGTGTGATTTAAGTTTGGGGGTATGGTTACAACACTTGTATTGTTTTGTTTTTCATTTACCACTTATTCTTGGAAATAAAAATAAAAAAAAAAAAAAAAAAAAAAAAAAATTTACTACATGTGTTGTATATAATACATGTTCATATATCCCTTAGAATTTTGTTGATCTTTAATTTTGATTTACATTTCATTTGTGAGCTTAAAAGAACGAACACATGATCATGCAGTTAGAATTGCAAAATCTCTTTACTTACTTTTGGCTTTTGAGAATTCAATTGTTTCACATTGTATATCACGAGCACATTGGCACGTGGGTTGTGAGGTATGAGCCTTAATGACAACATGTTTGTTTTCAATGTCTTAGATGCAATTGAATTACTTGTTAGATGGATGACTGGGCATAAAATGATAAAAAAAAAAAAACAAAAAAAAAAAAAAAAAAAAAAAAACAAAAAAAAAACCAAAAAAAAAACCAAAAAAACAAAAAAACAAAAAAAAAAAAAAAAAAAAAGTTGATAAAACAGCTAGTTTGTCTTTGTAGCTAGTTAACTTGAGTTGCCAGCCCCTAGGGATGTCTCTACATCTAGTGCCCTAAAGCCATCTGGTTTGGGAGTCATTGGCTTAACACTCGTTACATGAGTTAACTAGAAGCTTAATAGAGTTAAGCTAACAGCTGTGTAAATATAAGTATAAAAGGTTGGTAAATAAATAAGTAACCATGCCCCGGTTATTTCATTTGATAAGGAGTTTGATGAATTTTGAGGTATTGAGCCATGTGTGTTGCTAGTTATTTTGAAAACCTCATATCTATGTGCTTAGTCACTTTACACCAGTTGGAACATATGTGAAATCTCAGCTAGCCATCGATAAGTAATCATATTTTGTGCATCCTAAATTGTTGTGAAGATGGGGTTTGTTAGTTTAAGCTTACCTTTGACATGCGAACCATTATTTTTGTGATACGGTATTCTTTGTAATAATGTGTTCATAACTTGATGTTTGTGGGTAACATTTCTGTTAAACCCTCACGAGACTTCACTCGTCCACTAGGGATGCCTAGGGGTTTAAAAGGCTTGTTGCATATGCTAAATGCAATCGTGTTTCCTACGACAAAGGAGGTAGAATAGTTGTTTATATTTCATTTTTAGTGTAATGCTAAGGGACTAGCATTATGTAAGTTTGGGGGTGGTGATAACTGCTGAATGTTACACATTCAAGCCCCTTAACTGGCATATGTTAAGCCTTAGTTTGTATTGTAATTTAATATTTTGTTTTGTTTTAGTGTTTATTCTATTTTTGTAGGCCTTAATAAAGAACACTAACAATTCTATCAAATTCGGGCTAAAAAAACATCAACTTTTGCAAAGCTGATGACCAATGACCTTTGCGCACTCTTTTGATCATAACTCTAGCTCAAAACTCCGATTGAGGCAAAGTCAAGGGCATTGGAAAGAGGACTCAAAAGGAACAATTCATCAAGCCAAAGCTGAAGCAGAAAATGGACGCTCCGAGTGCCAAAAATGAGGATTAAGCGCTGCTGCTTCCAGAAGCATCCAGAATCAGTTCCGTCACTGACCTCCGTGTACTGTTTTGGCATATCTCCCAGTACAAATATCGTATTGAGTCAAGGTTAGGGGCGTTGGAAAGAAGACTTCCAGACGCACAAAAGCTATTTTATGTGAAAGATCAGATTCGGACGTCTTGGGGGTCAAAAATGCCCGTGAAGTCCCAGACTTTTCTGAAAACCAAATATCTTAAAGAATCTGAAAAGTAATCACAAGTGCGACTTGCCAGCTCTTGCCAGCTCTTGCCAGCTATGAAGGCACCAACAAGAACCCTCATGAGTGCTCATAAGTGCCCAACACACTTAGGGGAAGATATTGTATAAAAATTCCCCCCACTTGGAGAAGATGCAAGCCCCTTTTCTCTTTAAAAAACACAAAAATCCGAAAATGAAATATGCTCAGTAGCTCTCTTGGTTCTCTCTATTTTCTTAGTCTTCTCTTTCATTTAGCTTGTATTAGACAGTAGCTAGAGCTCTTCTCTAGCACTTGCCTTCTTTAGGAATGGGTTTCTCCAAATCAATGGAGTTCTCCATTTCCTATATGAGGAACTAAATCCTTTTTAGGGTTTTGATGTAGCTCGATCCAAGTACTATGAATTGAATAATTTTAGCTTGGTTTTTGTACAAATGGCATGGAGATTGTATATGCTCATGAATTTTGCTTAATGATCATACCATTCGAAATATATGTGATTCTTTGTCTATGAAGAATTGTTTATGTTTTGATAGATTTATGAGCTATGCAATGATGCTTTTGACTTGATGTTATGTGAGTTTGATATCGCATGCTAGGGACTACAACTTGATCCATGTTAAATTAGCTTAGAATAGTTGGAAAGAGGGGTGGAAAACTAAGATGCTTTATGCTTATTTCATGATGTTGGGTAGGTTATTAAGAGGACTTATATCGCATGCTAGGGAACACGAGTTATCTCACATGTAGGATTTTCAATTGATGTCATTTAAATTTAATGTCATTTAGGTGAGTGACTCGTGCGAATCTAAGATGCTTTATCATTTTCTTTTGATAATATATTCTTGATGAGATGTTGTGAGGATTGACACCCTTTACACACTCCAATCCATGCTTTTGTGTGAAATCCATGCTAGAATTAGTTCTCTTTTGGTATGAGGATCGAGTGAAATCAATTCCGTAAATTTCTCTACTCTTTTAACTTAAATTTGGATAACTTAGTTTAAAATTTTTCTAGTGTTTAGTTTGTAGCTTAAAACTCCAATTCTTGTATTCATGAGTTAAGTTAGGTAAGATTTTAGAAATTCCATATTCAACAACCTTTTACAATCCCTGTGGATCGATACCCTCAATATAGACCTATCTACAAAGATTCGTGCTATTGCGAGTGTTTAATAATTTAAATTTGATTTCTAAAACCGATCAATTGGTTCCATCAAACCTGTCCAATTTCAGAAAATTTTGATTTATAACTTTAAAACTTGTTACGTCAGATCCTCCTTCCATTGAAAATATCATCTTAAAATTGTTAAGAAAATAATGTGATAAAGAAGAAGAATCATAAATAAATAGCGAAATTGTTAGCAAAATATTATGTGAGAAAGAACAAAATCTAAAACAAAAAAGATAGCTTTAAGGTGCGAAGAATCATTATCTTTAAGACGATATTTGCCCCCACTCGAAAATCGTTTGCTATCAGGCTTCTAGCAAATTGTCTCCAGGATACAACAAAGATTATGAATTCCACATATAGCAATTCAGGAGAATTCTCACAATTTTAGTTGTAAACTTCTAAAACTGAGAATGAAAAACTTAGTAATAAAATCGATGGAGAATTGTTATATTTATAGATGTTGAAGGGGCACATATGAAAAGTTCTTTTCATATTGTGTAACAGCAGTTACCATATAAATATTTATTCAGTTGTAGATAAGAATGGAAGAGCAGTTGGCCTAGTGGATAAGGTGCAATGCTTTCACTTGATTGGCACCAGTTCGATTCCCAGCAACCGCATAATTGCGGTTTACTACACAAAAGATCGCCCAAAACCATATAAAATGTACCACTTGGAATTCGAACCTCTTCCCCTTAGATTAAGGAAAATCATTTTAACCACTAAGCTACCGAATTATATTTGTCACATTACAATCTAGGGAAAATGTTTGCCAAAAAATTCAATAAAGCCATTATGTTAGCTAAAGTCGTCTCAACTGACGGAAAATCTAATTTTTATGGTTCATCATATGTTTTTTATTATTATTATTATTATTTTAAAAAAAAAAGAGGGTGGCTACAAACCCATTGGGGGTGGCTCGTCCACCCCCATTTGGCCTTTGGGGGTGGTCGAGCCACCCTCATTCTGGCCAGGTGGGGTGGCTCGGCCAAATGTGTGTGGCCGAGCCACCCCCAAATTGGCCAAAGGGTGGTCGTAGCCGTCCCCTTTCTTCTAGTTTTTTATTTTTTTATTTTTTTTTTATTTTTAAAAATATGATGAACAGTAAAAATTAGATTTTCAATCAGTTGAGATGGTTTCAGCTAACAAAATGGTTACATTGAATTTTTTGGCAAACATTAGAGAGGTACATTACAAATTTTTAAACATTAGAGGTGAAATTGAAAATCCCCTCAAACATTGAGGAGGTAAAGTGTAATTTTTTCTACAATATAACAATAATTTATAACACAATTGGGGCGGGAGAGCAACCACAAATAAGTCTTAATAATTTTCAATTAATCAAATCCCTTACAACTGACTTTATTTATAATATTAATTGACTGCTCAAGCAACATGTAAAAAGACTAAAGAAGATAAATAGACTACTACTACTACTACACTACTACAACTAGAATTAGATAAAGACTAGAGAAGATAATAAATAAATTGAAAGAAAAGATAAATGATAATTGTTGCTAAGTGATCTTGGTAAAGACGTCTTCTACTGCATGTCAAATTTCTCATCTGCACTCCTACTATACGACTTCAGACTTGTTGGAGACTTCTTCTATTGTTATACTTCGTTAAACTTGTGGTCCTACACGGAGTGCTAACAACGTCTACATGGAACTCTATCACCACATCACCCATGTGATTTATAAAAAAAATTATAAAATAATTGAAAACTATTACATCACCTCCCATCTCCTTCAAAATCACTTCTAAAATATTTTCCCCCTAAAATTTCCTCAAAACAAAGCTCACTCTCTAATCACTTGACACAAGGACACAACCACTGTTAGGAATGCAGTTTTATGGACATCAAACTCGTAATGAATGGGCTCTAGATGATGCGCATGGAAATGGGTTCAGGCTTTGGCCGAGTTAGGAGGCTCCTCTTCTTCTTCCCCGCCCATCCTGTCCTTCGAGTCCCTCAACAGCTTGAAATTTGGGCAGAAAAATCTACATTGAGGATGTGGGTGTTAGAGCTTCGGCCAAACTGGGTGATGGGTCTAGGTTGAAGAAATTGACAACATAAAGTATTGTGAAACACAAACTTGTATTTCTGATGTAAATAAAACTGTGTACAAGAGGGCCTATTTATAGTTGTATAAGGCCAGGTAAACTAGGAAATACAATCCTAGGTAAACTAGGAAATCAAACTAGGAATTAAATCGATCTATACAAGGAAATACATAAATCATGTAAATATGATGAAGATCAAAATATATTATGAATATATTCTAACATCCCCCCTCAAACTCTAGAGGGAGAAGCCAACTTGAGTTTGGAAACAAGATCATTGAGCTGTCTCAACGGATGAGATTTCATGAAGATGTCAGCCAGTTGATCTTCAGAGGAGACAGAATGGAAGTGCAAAGTACCATCCTGAAGGTGATGCCTGACGAAATGACAATCAATCTCGATATATTTGGTGCGCTCATGAAAAATATCATTATGAGCAATCTGTATGGCACTCTGATTGTCACAATGAAGAGGAGAACTAGTAGACTGAGGAACACCCATGTCAAACAAAAGCCAGCATAACCAGAGTAGTTCAAATGTAGTATCAACAAAGGCATGATAATCAGCCTCAGTATTGGAGTGAGCAACAATAGATTGTTTCTTACTATGCCATGAAATTAAAAAAGTTTCGAGTAAGAGACAATATCCATTGGTGGATCGGCGATCAGTGGGATCACCAGCCCAATCAGCATCAGAGTAAGCCCAGAGCTTAAGAGATGACTGAGACGAGAAGTGAAGCCCATGAAATAGAGTGCCCTTGACATAGTGCAAAATGCAAAGAACAAAAGCATAATGAGTGGATCGAGGTGCACTCATAAATTGACTCTCACCAAATGAACAACATATGCAAGATCAGGTCGTGTGACGATGAGATAAATGAGACTACCAACTAATTGCCTATAAAGACTAGCATCTAGTAAAGGCTCACCATCTGTAGCTAGAAGCTTGACATTGGTCTCAAGAGGACTGCTCGCTATTTTACAATCAGTCAGACCCGCTCGGGAAAGTAGATCAAATGCATATTTGGCTTGAGAAAAAGAATAACCATCAGCACTCGAAGTAACCTCTAGACCAAGAAAATAGGTAAGTTCCCCCAAGTCCTTCATCTCAAAATTCTGACTAAGAAAAGATTGAAGACTTCGTATGCCTAAAATGTCATCACTAGTAATGATCATATCATCTACATAGAGAAGAATAAGAATAATACCAGCATTAGTAGTCCAAAGAAAGAGAGCTGAGTGATATGAACTAGAAACAAAGCCTTGTTGAGCAACCACAGAAATGAACTTGGCGAACAAAGAACGAGGAGCCTGCTTGAGACCATAAAGTGCTGGACGAAGTCTGCAAACTTGGTGTGGAGGTTGCATATAGACTTCTTCTTCAAGACCACCATTGAGGAATGCATTTTTAACATCCATTTGGAATAACTACCAATGACGAATAGCAGCAACTGCAAGCAAAGATTTGACAGAGGTAAGTCTAGCTACAGGAGCAAAAGTCTTCTCATAGTCAATACCATACTCCTAAGCAAAGCCTTTCGCAACAAGACGAGCCTTATAGCGTTCCACTGATCCATCTACACGAGTCTTGATTTTATAAACCCATTTACATCCTATTGCAAACTTGCCAGGAGGCAAATTCACCAGGTCCCACATATGAGTTTTGGTAAGGGCATCTAGTTCATCAAACATCGCTTGCTGCCAAAGAGGGTTAGTACTAGCCTCACGATAAGTGTGAGATTCGTGAAGAGTAGCAAGAGCAGAAAAGCAATGCTAATCTTGGAGATGGACAGGAGGTGCTCTTACCCTACTGAAGTGACAAGGTTTTTGAGAAGACTCTGGAGTTGATGTAGCAGGCTGATCATCAGTCGAATCAAGTAAATCAGAAGCAGTTGTAGAAAGGTCGTCCAATGAGTTTGAGTTTTCTACAGAAGATCTAGGGGACAAGGCAATGGATGGGTCAGTGAAAACAGGCGAATAACTAGAGGAGGAAGGTAGAGAACTTGATTGATTGGTAAACATTTTATGTTCCTAGAACTCAACATGACGAGAAACTCGAAGTCGTTTGCTTATGGGGTCATAGCATCGATAGCCTTTTTAAGTAAGGCCATAACCAAGAAAGCAACATAATCGGGAGTGTGGTTCCAATTTAGTGACAAAACAAACACAACCAAAAACTTTAAGCAATGAGTAGTCAGGTATGCTGCCATATAAAAGCTCAAAAGGAGTTTGGTTGTGAATAGTGGGTGAAGGAACACAATTAATTGTGTAAACGGCAGTAAGAGTAGCTTCACCCCAAAAATGTTCAGGAAGTGAAGCAGAGATAAGAAGAGCTCTTACTGTATCTAAAATGTGACGGTGTTTGCGTTCTACACGCCCATTTTGTTGAGAGGTGTAAAGGCAAGAATGATGTGAGATGGTCCCATGTTGTTTTAACAAATCGATAAAAGATTTCTCATTATAATCCATGGAATTATCTGAACGAAAAACCTTGATGGTACGAGAAAATTGGGTTTGTACCATTTGATGAAAAGTTTGATAAACATGAGTGAGTTCAGAACGATGCTGTAACAAATATAGCCAAGTATAACGAGAAAAATCGACAATAAAGATAACAAAATAACGAGATCCCCCCTCAGTGGGAATGGGGCCAGGACTCCAAATATCATAATGGACCAAATCAAACGGTGTAGATGAAAAAGAGTCACTTTTATTAAAAGATAAATGTGTTTGTTTTCCAAGACGACAAGAAACACAATCAAAAGATTGGAAGTCTACGGATCCTAGATGACCCAAAAATGCTAAAAGTTGAACACGTGGTAAAGAGGTATAACCTAAACGAGAATGCCACAAGCTAGGAGAGGCAGTAAACGCAGCGACAAAAGCAGATGTAGTGACAAAGGAGACAAATGAGAATGAGTCTGTAAAAACGCAAGCTCAAAAAGACCTCCGATCTTATGATCGGTTCCAATTAGCTGACTCATCTGTGCATCCTGCACATCAACACCTTTGTTAGAAAATTTTAACTCCAGACCTAATTCACAAAGTTGACCAACTGAAAGAAGATTTAAGGACAAATTGGGAATGAGATATGTGTCATCAACAGATAAATTAGGAGAAGAAATAGAACAAGTGTTTGACAGGTAATCAAGAACCATCAGTAGTGTAAATGTCGAGTTTGGGAGAGATAGCAGACTTTTAAGAAAACAAAGTGGGATCAAGGGTCATATGGTTACAACAAGCAGGGTCCATAAACCATGAGTTTTTACCTGAAATGACAGACATGACTGTAGAGGTACGGTACAGAACCTGATGAACTAATGCCTCAACATTAGCTGCAGTGAGTGATAAGTGTTGAATGTTATATATTCAAACTTCGTAACTCGCATATGTTAAACCTTAGTTTGTATTATTATTTAATATTTTTGTTGTGTTTAGTGTTTGTCTTATTTTTAGGTCTTAAATGGAAATACATGCAAATCTTGAACATTGGGCCTAAAAAGACATCAAAGGAGAGCTGTGGAGCAGAAGAATTGCTCAGCGATCGATCGCAGCCTTGGATCGATCGTAGCAGCCTTAGATCGATCGTAGTCGATGCTTCCAGAACGTGAACAGATATTTGACAGCAGATAACGATGTAATGATATTTTGGTTCAAATATTGCGGCTGGACAAGCTATTGTGGGCGCCGAAATCACTTCTCAGAGGACTCCCAACAGCTGGAACTTCAGATTTTTAGCTTGATCTTTCCTTAAGAAAGATCAAGGCTCTTTTTCCTTATATATATATTTTCTTGTCCGAGAGAGGAGTAGCTCGTTTTTAGTTTTACTTCCAGAGTAGTTTTTAGTTTTCTTTTGCTTCCTTTTGCTGTTGGATAGTAGGTAGAACACAATCGTTAGCACTTAATCTCCTTAGGAAGTGGTTCTCTCCAATTCAATGGAGATTTCTAATTTCTATATGAGGAACTAAACCTTTTATAAGGTTTTGATGGATTTCATTCCAAGTGCTATGGGTTGATTATGTTTAGTTAGGATCTTACTCATTTTGTATAATGATTGTGTAGCCAAGGATATTGTTCTTCATGTGATATCAATTTGGGTAAAGTTCTATTTTCTTGTCTATGAGAAAGTGTTCTTTGCTTGATTGACTTTTATGTTTTCCATGATCCTTGATTGAAGGAACTTAGGCTATACAATGATACTTTTTGACATGATTTATGAGGGTTTGATGGGTTATGCTAGGGACCACGATTCAATCCACATGTAGTTTAATTTAGTTAAGTGAAAAGTCTAGTGGAAACCTATGATGCCTCATGCTTTTCCCATAAAATTGTGTAAGCTTTGAGAAGGGTTTATATTGCATGCTAGGGAGCTTCAATTATCTCACATTTAGATGATTAGGTGGGTGGTTAAGGTGTAACTAAGATGCTATATTATTTCCTTTTAAAAGTATTTTCATGAAGAGTAGTTGTAAGGGTTGACAACCTTTGTACTCTCAATTTATACTTATGTCAAAAGATCCATGCTAGATGTAGTTCACTTGTAGTATGAGGATTTGATGAAGTCAAATCCTTATACTCTCCCTACTCCCTTTATCTTTAGTTAATTGTTGTTAATTTATGTTGATTAGTTGTTAAGAATTTCAAAACCCTTTATTTTTATGAGTTGAGTTGGAAGCAATCTTGAGAATTTCATAGCAAAGCAACCAATACAATCCCTGCGGATCGATACACTCTTTTAGAGCTATCCTACAAGGATTTGATATAATGCGAGTGGTTTTATAAATTTTAAAGTTGTGCGCACTCGTGTTATCAATTTTTGGCGCCGTTGCCGGGGATTGTTTTCAAAATGGTTGTTTATAAAGTTTTTAGGGTTACATCTAGCTTGATTTTGTAAATATTGTATATTCTGTTGATATAGTTTGTTTTGTACAAAAATTCGTCTCTGTCCAAGTTGAGTTTTAGTTTTTGTTTCTTTTTTTTTTTCTTCTTCTGTTTCTGCCTTTTCTGTTTCTGCAGAATTGGATTGCGATCGATCGCAGGAACCTTGGATCGATCGCAGGCTTGGGATCGATCACAGAAACCTTGGATCGATCGCAGGACTTCAGATCAGTAGCATTGAAGCTACTGCTGCAAGGCAGAAACTAGTACCTTCCTGATTCTTTTTCTTTTATTTTGTTTTAATTGTGTGTTGTATATATTATTAGGTTGTTGTTAGTTTATGTTTTATTTTGTTTTTGTTTGTGAAATTTCTAATAGTTTCTGCAGAATTAAGAGGGATCGATCCCCACACCTCCAAACTGCAACACCGAAGCTGCTGCAATGCAGAAACTATATCTTCTTAATTTTTTCTTTCATTTCATTTTTTGTTTGTGTTATGTTATGTTATGTATAAATTGTTATTTGCTTTTATTTTCATATTATGTTTATAGTTCATTTCTCTTTTGTAAAAAAAAATAAAAAATAAAAAAATCTTTTTCGTTTCTGGTTTTCTGCTGAAACATTGTTTCTGCAGAACTAGGGCGATCGATCGCCCAAAACTGGCGATCGATCGCCACCCTCCCAGCAGCAGCTCATCAATACTGCTGCTCTTTAATAAAAATTTCTTTTCTTCTTTTATTTTTGTTTCTGTTTTTATTAGTTTTCTATTTTTATTTTGTTTTGTTTTGAGTTTTGATTTGTCATTCTTGTTTAGTTTACATTTGTTATTTTATCTTTAAAAAAAAAAAATCTGTCTCTAGTTTCTATTTCTGCAGAACCAGGGCGATCGATCGCCCAAAACTAGCGATCGATCGCCACTCTCCTGAGCAACTTTTGTTTTTCTTTTTATTGTGTTTTCTGCTTTTATTATTACTTTATTTTGGTTTATTTTTTTATTTTCATTTTATTGTGGTTTCTATTTGTTTTTTTTTTTTTTTTTAACTTTAGATTGTTTTGTTTCGCATTAAGCAATACTGAAGCTGCTATATTTGTATTCTTCTTTTGTTTTTATTTGTGTGCTTTTGTTTTTCCCTTATTTGTATTTTGTTTTTGTTTTTAGCATTACAGTGCATCATTCCCAACAGCAATACTGATGTTGCTATTTACACTGCCATTTATNGCATTAAGCAATACTGAAGCTGCTATATTTGTATTCTTCTTTTGTTTTTATTTGTGTGCTTTTGTTTTTCCCTTATTTGTATTTTGTTTTTGTTTTTAGCATTACAGTGCATCATTCCCAACAGCAATACTGATGTTGCTATTTACACTGCCATTTATTATATTTTATTTTAGTTTATATTTTTCTTTCGTGTGTTTTCCATTTTTACTTTCCATTTCAAGTTCAGCTAAAGCAGTTGGGCGCTCGTGCTACACCTTGTGGTGCTCGAGCGCCACATTCCAGAGCTACGGCACTGATGCCGCCAAAACAGACGACGCTTGAGCCATGGATCCTGGTGATCGAGCGCCCCAACCCAACTCTGTGGCATTGAAGCCACTCCATACACTGCACGGCAGTAACCTTGAAAATTCATATTTTTGTTTGTTTTTATTTTGTGTTCCATTTTCCGTTTGTTGTTTTTAGTTTTTGTTTGTTTTTATATTTTTAGTTTTTTCCTTGTTTTGTTTAGTATTTTGTTTTTCAAGATAAGTGTTCTTACGTCCAAGTTTGGGGGTATGCTATGAGCCATACCTTTCCAATCAGGTTTTCCTTTACCCTTGATATTATGCTTCCATTTTATACACATTGAGGACAATGTGTGATTTAAGTTTAGGGGTATGGAAAAACACTTTGTCCAAAATTTTTTAATTTTTGCAAATGTTTATGTTATTACTTAGAATTTTGTTGATCTTTAATTTTGATTTACATTTTATTGGTGAGCTTAAGATGATGAACACATGATCATGCAGTTAGGAATTCTAAATCTTTTTACTTGCTTTTGGCTTTTGAGAATTCATTATTTCAATTTGAAATATCACGAATACATTGACACATGGTTTGTGAGGTATGAGCCTTAATGACAACATGTTTGTTTGCAATACCTCTGATGCAATTGGATGACTTATTAGATGGATAACCTGGGCAATAAAATGATAAAAAAAAACAAAAAATGATGATACAGCTAGTTTGTCTTTGTAGCCTAGTTGACTCGAGTATATAAGCCCCTAGGGATGTCTCTACATCTAATGCCCTAAAGCCATTTGGTTTGAGAATCATTGGCCTAACACTCGTTACATGGGTCAACTAGAAAAGCTTAATGGAGTTAAACTAATAGCTGTGTAGATATAATAAAAGGCCGGTAATTAGTAACTATGCCCTGGTTGTTTTATTTGATGAGGAATTTCAGTGAATTTTGAGGTATTGAGCCATTTATGTTGAAAATTATTTTGAAGCCTTATGTCTTTGTGCTAATATCATTGTACACCAATTGGAACATATTTGGAATCTCAGCTAGCCATTTGTAAGTAATTATATTTTGGGATTCTTAAGTTGTTATGAAGATGGGGTTTGTTAGTTTAAGCTTGCTACTGACATGTGAACCATGATTTTTGTGATACTTTATTCTTTGTGATAATTTGACCATGCAAAATGTTTGTGGGTAGCATTTCTGTTAAACCCTCACGAGACTTCACTCGTCCACTAGGGATGCCTAGGGGTTTAAAAGGCTTGTTGCATGTGCTAAATGCAATCGTGTTTCCTACGACAAAGGAGGTAGAGTAGTTTTTATATTTTGTTTCATTTCATTTTTAGTTATAATGCTAAGGGACTAGCATTATGTAAGTTTGGGGGTGTGATAAATACTGAATGTTACACATTCAAGCCCCTTAACTCGCATATGTTAAACCTTAGTTTGTATTATTATCTAATATTTTGTTGTGTTTGTGTTTGTGTTTGTCTTATTTTCAGGTCTTAATGGGAAACACATGAAAATCTTGAACATTAGGCCTAAAAAGACATCAAAGGAAAGTTGAGGAGCAGAAGAAATGCCCAGCGATCGATCGTCACTTTCTGCGATCGATCGCAGGCTTGGGATCGATCACAGAAACCTTGGATCGATCGCAGAAACCTGCGATCGATCGCAATCAATGCTTTCAGAACGTGAACAGATATTTGACAGCTAACAGCGATGGGGATATTTCTTGGTCCAAAATTGCGGCTTGCCAGCGAGTTGCAGGCGCCGAATTCACTCCCCAGAGGACTCCTAAACAGCTGAAACTTCAGATCTTTAGCTTAATCTTTCCTTAAGAAAGATCAAGGCTTCATTGTCCTTATATATGTATTTTTCTGTCGAAAAAGGCAGAGCTCGGTTTTGGAGTTTATTTTTCAGAATAGTTTTAGTTTCTTTTTGCTTTCTTTTGCTGAGGCAGTAGGTAGAAGCTCGACTCATAGCTCCAATATTCCTTAGGAAATGGTTTTCTCCAATCCCATGGAGATTTCCAAATCCTTCATGAGGAACTAAACCCTTTGTAGGGTTTGATGTAAATCTTTCATGGGGTTATGAGTTGAGGTTGATTGTTTTTAGCTTGGATTTTGTACAAATGGTATGGTGATTGTATATGCATAAAGATTGTTCTTAATGTTATACCATTTGAAACGAAAATTGTTCTTTGTCTATGAGGAATATGTTTGAGTTTTGAATGATTTCAATACTTTCAATGTCTTTGATTGAGAAGGTATAAGCTATGCAATGGTGTTTTTGACATGATTTTATGTGAGTTTGAATGGGTATGCTAGGGACCACGACTCAATCCACACTTAGAATAACTTAGAATAGGTGGAAAGTGGAGTGGAAACCTATGATACTTTATGCTTGTTTCATGAAATTGTGTAGGCTATTGAGAGAACTTATATCGCATGCTAGGGAACACGAGTTATATCACATGTAGGGTGTTAGGTGAGTGACTAGTGCAAAACTATGATGCTTTATTATTTTCTTTCGATAGTATTTTCAAGTTGAGATCGTTGTAAGGATTGACAACCTTTACACGCTCATATTATGCTTTTGCTAAAAATCTCAAGTTAGATACAATCTGCGTTCTACCTTTATCTTTATTTTACATATCATTTACATTTATGCAATTTACACTTAATGTCATTTACATTTATGTCGTTTAAGTTCAAAAACCAAAAACATATATTTTCATGAGTTGAGTTAGAAGGAATCAACTTTGTAGCAAAAGCAACCAACACAATCCCTGCGGGCGATACCCTCTTTTAGAACTATCCTGTAAGAGTACGATCTATCGCGAACGGTTAATTATAAATTTTAAAACCGGTAGCACTCGCGCATTAGCACTTACCTCGTACATCAGGTATTCCTCCCGTTTCTTCCCTCATCACCCCACCGAAACTTGAGCTAAAACAGCTTCCTGCGAAACTCAAGTACGCCTTCTTAGGACTTAATGACACTCTCCCGGTCATCATTGCTTCAGATTTACATAAAGATCAGGAGAGCAGCTTATTGGATGTTCTGAAGGAACATAAGGAGGCGATTGATTGGAGTGTTGGGGACCTTAAAGGGATTGACCCCTCCATTTGTATGCATCGCATTCATTTGGAGAATAACGCTAAGCCCTCTCGCGAGGCGCAACGTCGATTGAATGCCACAATGAAGAACGTGGTCATGGCTGAAGTTGTTAAACTGCTAGATGCAAGCACCATTTACCCCATCTCAGACAGTAAATGGGTGAGTCCCATTCAGGTGGTACCTAAGAAGTCAGGTATCACCGTTGTTGAAAATTCAGTAGGTGAATTAATTCCTCAACGCACGACCACAGGATGGCGTGTCTGCATAGACTACCAGAAACTAAACTCATCAACTAGGAAGGATCATTTACCATTGCCATTTATTGATCAAATCCTAGATCGTCTTGCTGGCCAGAGTTACTATTGCTTCCTAGATGGATATTTAGGGTATAATCAAGTGGCCGTTGATCCCCAAGATCAAGAGAAGACGACCTTCACCTGTTCCTTTGGTACTTTCGTATATAGGCGCATGCCCTTCGGGTTGTGTAATGCACCCGCCACTTTTCAAAGGTGCATGATGTCTATTTTCTCGGACATGGTGGAGAACTTTTTGGAGGTGTTCATAGACGATTTCTCTATCTTTGGACCCTCATTTGATGAATGTTTCCTCAACCATTCTCGTGTTCTTAAAGGATGCAAGGAGACAAACTTAGTTTTGAGTTGGGAGAAGAGCTATTTCATGGTTCAAGAGGGTATAGTATTAGGACATGTAGTGTCCAAGAGAGGACTTGAGCTTGATAGAGCGAAAGTGGAACTGATTTCAAAACTTCCGCCACCTACTACGGTAAGGCAAATTCGCTCGTTTCTCGGACATTTCGGCTTTTATCGCCGCTTCATCAAAGATTTTAGCAAAATTTCAAGACCCTTGTGCAATCTTCTTGCCAAGGAGACTCCTTTTAATTTTGATGAAGCGTGTCTTAAGGCATTTGAGACCCTTCGATCACTACTATCCTCAGCTCCTATCATGAAGACCCCTGATTGGTCTCTACCATTTGAGATAATGTGTGATGCATCCAACTATGCTGTCGGTGCAGTTTTGGGACAGCGTGAGGACAAGCTTCCTCACGCTATTTATTATGCTAGCAAAACTTTGATGGACGCTCAAGTGAACTATACGACTACAAAAAAAGAGTTGCTAGCAGTTGTTTTTGTCTTGGACAAATTCCGCTCTTATCTTTTGGGGTCCAAGGTAGTGATTTACTCTGACCATGCCGCTCTGAGGCATTTGATGGCTAAATGGGAAACAAAGCCTCGTTTAATTTGCTGGATTTTCTTGCTTCAAGAAATCGATTTGGAGATTAGAGATAAAAAAGGGATCTGATAATGTTGTCACTAACCATCTTTCCCGCATTTCTATCGAGTTTTCTCTCATTCCAGTTCATGATTCCTTCTCGGATGAGCAACTGTTTGAGATTACTCTGAAGGAAGTGCCATGATACGCTGACATCGTTAATTACCTAGCAATAGGTAAAATTTCCTTCCATTGGACGAAGCAAGCAAGAGACCGCTTCTTCAAGCAGATCCGACCTATTTTTGGGAGGATCCTAAGCTTTTCAAGTATTGTGCTGATCAGATCATTCGCCGCTATGTACCTCAAGGCGAAGTGCAATGTGTCCTCTCCTTTTGCCACACGTTGGCTTGTGGAGGACATTTTAGTGCTAATAAGACTGCGGCGAAGGTCTTGCAAAGTAGATTCTACTGGTCATCCTTATTCAAGGATGCCAATCAATTCTGTCGGGCGTGTGATAGATGTCAACGCCTTGGAGCACTGTCCAGAAGGGACTTGATGCCTCTAAACCCCATCTTGATAGTGGAAATATTTGATGTATGGGGGATAGACTTCATGGGACCTTTTCCACCCTCCTTCAGATTCGAGTACATTTTAGTGGCGGTGGACTATGTGTCCAAGTGGATAGAGGCTGTGGCTACTAGGACCAACGACCATAAAGTTGTGATTAAATTCATTCAATCCAACATCTTTAGTCGTTTTGGTACGCCTCGCGCAATCATTAGTGATGGAGGAAAGCACTTCTATAATAGGTTTCTGAAAACCTTACTCCTCAAATACTCTAACAGGGAAACAAAACGGATATTGGAGAAAATGGTAAGGCCTGATCGCAAGGATTGGTCCTTGTGACTTAATGATGCACTGTGGGCATACCGTACAGCATTCAAAACACCGATTGGCATGTCGCCATACCGGTTGGTTTATGGCAAAGCGTGTCATCTCCCTGTTGAACTTGAGCACAAGGCCTGGTGGGCCGTAAAGACTTTCAATTTCGATATAAAATCAGCGGGATCCCACCGAAGATTACAATAAAGCAAGCTTGAAGAACTACGTAACGATGCTTACGAAAGTGCCCAGATGTATGAGGTAAGAACAAAGGTATTTCATGATAAACACATCCGGCTTAAAACTTTCGTCTTAGATCAGAAGGTATGGCTATACAATTCCAGACTTAGCCTATTTCCTGGTAAGCTCCGATCGAGATGGGATGGCCCATTTATTGTTACATCAATATTCCCTCACGGAGCAATTGAGCTAAGAAACCCGAAGAGTGGCCAAATTTTCAAGGTCAATGGTCAGAGATTAAAACCCTACATCCAGGGTATTGAGCATAAGGAAGATGTGGATTCCATCAATCTGAAGGATCCCATCTATTTGGAATAACTCTTAAAGTGTTTTGAAGTACTACCTTTTTGAAATCCTGCACATACTAAGCATGGATCGATCGTCAGAAATGTGGGATCGATCGCAGCTTGGATCGATCGTAGTAATCTAAGATCGATCGCAGAATGGGTGGATCGATCGTAATTGATCCAGAGGATCACGTGACTTTTTAAATACCCCACCCCTCTCTGCACCCTCATTTCTCACTTTCCAGCAACAGACCCGTGCGCCATTTCTCCCTAACCCTAAGTTCTTGTGCAGGTAAATCTTCCATTTTGCTTAGTTTAAACTCCATTTTTCTTTTATTTTATCATTCCTTTGTACCTTCCTTGCATTCCCCACCGATTTATTCCCAAAAAATTTTCATTTTGGTATCCTTGTTCTTTGGCACAACAGGTGTTTGTAAAAAGTCCCCCAAGAAAATTTTTAATGTCAAACACCAGTTCTTCATCCACTCATGTCCAGGCCCGGTTAGTGAGTCTCATAACACACTTTGGCAGCATCACGAGCTCAATCCCAAGACTCTATTTGATAATGTGGGGAAGTTTCGTGAGGATGAAGATGTCAAATGGGCACGGAAGCAATTTAGGCGAAGGAACTTGATGTCTTTGCTGCAGCCAGCACATGAGTTTTTCCACCCACGCTTTGTCCGCCTTTTCTATCAAAACATGACCTTTGATTCGGACAAGCCTGAAGTGTTGTCTTCCACCATCAAGGGAATTGGGTTTGAAGTCACAGTTGATGATATTGCTGAGGCAATTGGCTGCCCCCATGAGTGCCCTTCTACGCGATTCATTGATCCTCCTCCCGAGGTTGACTTGCACCACATTGTGCAAGATATGTGCGATGGTGAATATGCTGACACCAGGAGAAAGTGTGCAGCGAAGGCAAAGTTACCTTCGCGACTTTGGTTGGTTGATATGGTGTTGAAGCGCAATGTGTGTCTACTTGGACACAAGACCCAACGCATAGGTGACTTCTTAGCTGCCCTTTATGCTTTTCATAAGAAGTACTAGTTCTCAGCCCCCCAGCTCATCTGGAAGCAAATGTTCAAGTGTTGGGAAGACAAGATCGATAAAGGCTTGCTGGGTCCCAACCGGCCAGCACTACCCTTCCCATTTTTGGTCACCAAACTCGTCCTAAGCAAGGGCTTAGCACTCTCAGACACAGACTTTCTCACTTATGAGTCCCAAGTGTTCGGCTATAACCAATGGACACATAGCATATCTCATTTGCCACGACAAGTTCCTGTGGGTGAACCAAATCCTGTGATGGAGGATGCAGCTGCTGAGGATCAGCCAGCTGCTGAGATGGCTGAGGGAGAGTCATCTACTCCGGGGAGAGTTCCGCTGTCACACACCGAGTATGAGTTATTGCAAGCGGAACTCGAGAAAATACACAAGAGGCAAAAGGACTTTGAGAAGAGGATGGGAGATACACTGGAGGATATCTTGAGTCGTCTCCCACCTGCCCCACCTGCCGCATGATTTCCTTTATGTTTTAAGTATTTTGGCATTGTATTTTTTATGTAAGCACATTATGTATTATTTTGATAACATCTTCTACAATAATGTACTGTTTCAATGCCATTTTTGATAAGGAACATGTGTTTTAAGCTTCATTTTGGGAATGCGATAATTCTTCTGTTTTGATAATTATTTCATTCATTGTATTATATTTTTATTCGCTTGCTTGTTATTATGGTTTTTAGTTATGTTTTTCAGGATAAGTGTTTTTGAGTCTAAATTTGAGGGTATGCACAGAGCCATACCTCCCCAATGAGGTTTTTCTTTATCCCTTATTTTTCCATTCATTGTATATACACATTGGGGACAATGTGTGAATTAAGTTTGGGGGTATGGATAGACAATATAGACACTTGTTCATTTGTCCATAAGTTTGAGTAAAATTTTTCTTTTCTTTTGTAAATACATGTTCATATTATCCCTTAGAATTTTGTTGTCTTTAATGTTGATTTACACTTTAGTGGTGAGCTTAAGAGAGTGAACACATGATCATGCAGTTAGGAATTCAAAATCTTTTTACTTATTCTTGGCTTTTGAGAATTCATTCGTTTCACATTGACATATCACGAGCACATTGACATGTGGAATGTGAGGTACAAGCCTTAATGGCAACATGTTTGTTTTCACCCCTAGGGATGTCTCTACATCTAGTGCCCTAAAGCCATCTGGTTTGGGAGTCATTGGCTTAACACTCGTTACATGGGTTAACTAGAAAAGCTTAATGGAGTTAAGCTAATAGCTATGTAAATATAATAAAAGGTCGGTAAATAGTAACCATGCCCTGGTTGTTTCATTTGATAAGGTAGTTTAGTGAATTTAAAGGTATTGCGCCATCTATGTTGATAATTATTTTGAAGCCTCATTTCTATGTGTTGATATCACTTTGCACCAGTTGGAACATATATGAAATCTCAGTTAGCCATCGGTAAGTAATCATATTTTGCAAATCCTGAGTTGCTGTGATCATGGAGTTTGTTAGTTTAAGCTTGCCACTGACATGCGAACCATTATTTTTGTGATGCAATATTCCTTGTGATAATTTGATCATGCATGATGTTTGTGGGTAACATTTCTGTTAAATCCTCACGAGACTTCACTCGTCCACTAAGGATACTTAGGGGTTTAAAAGGCTTGTTGCATGTGCTAAATGCAATCATGTTTCCTACGACAAAGGAGGTAGCATAGTTATTCATATCTGTTTCATTTTAATTTTTGTTGTTGTGTAATGGTAAGGGGCTAGCATTATGTAAGTTTGGGAGTGTGATAAGTGTTGAATGTTATACATTCAAACTCCCTAACTCGCATATGTTAAACCTTAGTTTGTATTATTATTTAATATTTTTGTTGTGTTTAGTGTTTGTCTTATTTTTATGTCTTAAATGGAAATACATGCAAATCTTGAACATTCGGCCTAAAAAGACATCAAAGGAGAGCTGTGGAGCAAAAGAATTGCCCAACGATCGATCGCAGGAATCTTGGATCGATCGCAGCCTTGGCTCAATCGTAGCAGCCTTAGATCGATCGCAGTCGATGCTTCCAGAACTTGAACAGATATTTGACAACAGATAACGATGTAATGATATTTTGGTTCAAATATTGCGGCTAGGCAGGCTATTGTGGGCGCCGAAATCACTTCTCAGAGGACTCCCAACAGCTGGAACTTCAGATTTTTAGCTTGATCTTTCCTTAAGAAAGATCAAGGCTCTTTTTCCTTATATATGTATTTTTCTGTCCGAGAGAGGAGTAGCTCATTTTTAGTTTTACTTCCAGAGTAGTTTTTAGTTTTCTTTTGCTTTCTTTTCCTGTTGGATAGGAGGTAGAACACAATCCTTAGCACTTAATCTCCTTAGGAAGTGATTCTCTCCAATTCAATGGAGATTTCTAATTTCTATATGAAGAACTAAACCTTTTATAAGGTTTTGATGGATTTCATTCAAAATGCTATGGGTTGATTATGTTTAGTTAGGATCTTACTCATTTTGTATAATGATTGTGTAGTCAAGGATATTGTTCTTCATGTGATATCAATTTAGGTAAAGTTATTTTTTCTTGTCTATGAGAAAGTGTTGTTTGCTTGATTGACTTTTATGTTTTCCATGATCCTTGATTGAGGGAACTTAGGCTATACAATGATACTTTTTGACATGATTTATGAGGGTTTGATGGGTTATGCTAGGGACCACAATTCAATCTACATGTAGTTTAATTTAGTTAAGTGGAAAGTCTAGTGGAAACCTATGATGCCTCATGCTTTTCCCATAGAATTGTGTAAGCTTTGAGAAGGGTTTATATTGCATGCTAGGGAGCTTCAATTATCTCACATTTAGATGATTAGGTGGGTGGTTAAGGTGTAACTGAGATGCTATATTATTTCCTTTTAAAAGTATTTTCATGAAGAGTAGTTGTAAGGGTTGACAACCTTTGCACTCTCAATTTATACTTATGTCAAAAGATTCACGCTAGATGTAGTTAACTTGTAGTATAAGGATTGGATGAAGTCAAATGCTTATACTCTCCCTACTTCCTTTATCTTTAGTTAATTGTTGTTAATTTATGTTGATTAGTTGTTAAGAATTTCAAAACCCTTTATTTTTATGAGTTGAGTTGGAAGCAATCTTGAGAATTTCATAGCAAAGCAACCAATACAATCCATGTGGATCTATACCCTCTTTTAGAGCTATCTTACAAGGATTTGATCTAATGCGAGTGGTTTTATAAATTTTAAAGTTGTGCGTACTCGCGTATCAATGAGAGCAGATGACTGAGATGAATTCTCTGTACAAGACTCAGGTGCAGATGAAGCAACTGCAGCTACTTGTTGGAAAGGAGCCTGTAACTGATTTTGGAGCTTGTAGCAATGAGAAGCAGAGTGACCGTACCTTTTGCAAAAGGTGCGCAATAACTTCTTGAAAGATGACTGAGATGTGGATCATGCATGAGGAAATCTTGGAGCACTTGAAGGTGTAGCAGCTACAATCATGTCCAGAGATTGCATTTGCATAGTAGAACGACGAGTCTCTTCAGAAATAAGTTCTGCTATAGCAGCATTCAGTGTAGGAAGATGAGTGCGGTGTAAGAGAGAAGCTCGAGTGGGTTCAAAATCTGCACAAAGAGCCATCAAGAAATGCAAAAATTTCTGATGATCCTAATAGCTAGTGAATAAGTTCATATCTTCATAACACTTCAATTGAGGATCTACAACGGATAATTGTTCCCAAAGATTATTAACTTCAGAATAAAAATCAGCAATAGACTAACCTGGCTCCTGATGTATTTAATAGAGTTTAGTCTCAAGTTGAAATTGTAGTGACGCATCATGGGTACAATAGTATCATTGTGCTAGAAAATCCCAAGTAGCCTTTGCATTCCCAAGTTTGGGAAGTAGACTGTGAATAGAAGGAACTAAAGTGTTGATGAACCAAAAGATGATCTTATTGTGCACACTGTCCCAATCTTCAAGACGATTACGCAATTTGTCTTCCGTCTCACCGTTTAGTGGCTTGGGTACAACAATTTCTCTAGAAACATAGTGCCATAGTTTTCTACCCCTCAGAAAAACTTTCATATTTTAGGCCCACATATTATAATTGGAACCATCTAAAATATTGTCAATAGGGCAGACAATATTATCAAGATTGGAAGACCATATTTTTTTTTTTTGGAAAAAAAAAATTAAAAAATATGACCTGTGAGTAATAATCTAGTGCAGCACAAGTGCAAGTACAGCCTCAAGCGGCGATCCAGTGTGGCGTGTGCATAGTAGGGATGGTGGACTTGCAGGCAGTGATCCAGTGCGACGCCCTACAGGTGCAGGTGAAGGCAGGGATCCTGTGCGATGCGGAGCAGGTGCAGGCTTTGGCAGCAATTTGATGCGGCGCGGACCAGCATAGGCACACAGTAAGGCACGTGGATCTCACGTGCAGAGGACAATGACAGCGCGTGGGGGTGCGTGACACTGTGTGGTGGCAAGCCCGAACTTCAGGTGGCGCGTGTGGGCACGTCCAAAAGTTTTTGGGGTGGTTTTCTTCATAGAAAAACTGATCTACGACTGACCAGAGGATTTGTGACTTCAAATTTGCTAACAAATGCGGCGCATGTGGCGCGTGTGGAGGACGGCAGAGACTGAAGGCGGCACGTGTGGCAATGGATAAACTCCAAAGTTCTGATACGTGCAAGAACAACCACAATGAAGCGTTTGGTGTACTGTTATAGCAAAAATAAAAACACCCAAGAAAAAAAAACGTTCAAAGGGAAGAAAAAGAAAATTGCACAGACGGGTAACAGAGATTTAAAAAACTAGAAAGAGGCACAAGAAAAACAGTGGTTCTGATACCATGAAGAAATTTAACACAAACTTGTATTTCTGATGTAAATAAAATTGTGTACAAGAGGGCATATTTATAGTTGTATAAGGCCAGGTAAACTAGAAAATACAATTCTAAGTAAACTAAGAAATACAAACCAGGAATAAAATCGACCTATTCAAGGAAATAAATCATGTAAATATGGTGAAGATCAAAATATATTCATAATATATTATTCTAAATATATTCTAACACAGGTCCTCGTTGTCCGTGTCCCCCTTGCATAAGAACAAGACGCACAACCGACGAAGAAGTTTCTAGAAGATTGGGGTTTCTTTTTTTTTCTTTTGCTTATGAATATTTGTTAAGACGAAAATTGTCTCTTACATAAATAGTAAGTTATTGCTTGTTTTTTCTGTGACAATAATTATTTATTCATGGTGACTTTTGTGTGTAGCCTAAAACTCTTCAACTGGAGTTTGTGAAGGTAATGGGTGCTTATAGCTTGTGCTATTACATCGATGGTACAATATTTCCTGAGACCAAATGGACTTGAACTGAAAATTCAAATTCTTTTGTCTCTGAACTCCAAATTATAATAATATGATTTTGTCAAAATGCTTATCAGAAAACCATCGGGGTAATAAAGTTCAATCCTTTTGTTTTCTCATTTTGTTTTCTCATTTTGAATTTGAAAAAATTTACCCTGTTCTCTATGTATTGTGCAATAGAAGTGTAAATCTTTATCAACATAGACGATTGCATATACATTCGAAGGCTGCCTATTACGGTTAGAGTGAAAATTACTCCCATGATGAATGGTAGAAATGAAATGTCAATGTAATTAGTACTACATGGAGTATAGGGGCAGATGTAGCCAAGTGGATCAAGGGTGGATTGTGAATCCACCATGCGCGGTGTTCATTTCCCCAAGGATTTCTATGAATTTGAAAGTTATCACTTGGTAGGTTTCATACCTAAGGCTCAATCCAATTAAGTCCGTATATCCCTCTTTTTTTTTTCTTTTTTTTTAACTTATATTATGCCGGAACCAATGATGTATTAGATACTCTAATTCTTATATCGAATCATGTTTACTCCTATTTTCTCTCTACAGGAGATCTAGTGTTGGTCCAATCAAATATGATTCTTTCATTTTTGTATCTGCAATTCAATATAGATGAATATATACCAATATATAATGCCACCTTTCTTTTCTATCATTTTTCTTTTATGTTGGGATTTTATGTTTCAAAGTTCCATCTGACAAAAGATGATACAGCCCACAATTTTCCAGTGCCGGGTTTTATCCATGGCTTCCAAGTTCAGTACCTGTACAAGTACGATAATAACCATTTCAGAATCTCAAAAATTAATATATAAATATATATACAGTAATCAAGTGTATTTGTTTAAATGCCTATTACTTCAATCATGCTACTATTAAGAACAATAAAAAAAAAAATTTGATACACGAGACATGTTATCACGCACCACATGCACCACATGCACACATCTGTAATTTGAAAGGAGATGCATAATTGAATTCATGATCAACATAAAGATATCCGGCGTAAATGTGTTCATATATGCAGCTCATGCTCAGACTCCAAACTTGGGTTCATAGCAAGAAGAGTAAAGAAACTGAGTGCAGGCACCATTTGCTATAAGAATGTTTGGATAATTAAAGAAAAGTAACGCCACTCTTCACACTTATTTATCACATTTATTTCGTACCCGTTAACGTTGCGTATTTTAAGTAGCTTTCCTTTTATTTTTTTAATTGACTGACATGAAAAGTCACTTAAAACACGTCACATTAGCTGGTGTAATAAATGGGTGTAAAAAGTAGCATTACTCATTAAAGAAAAAGAACTCATACTACAAAACAAGTTTCACCACTATGTAGCATCTCTACAGACACTTGTGCCTACATAGGAGATAATCTGCAACTTTAGAAAAACAAACAAAGAAACAAAAATTGGCCTTACTTTAGCAAAATCAAATGTACTTTGGGTCAAGGAATAATCAAGTGTCAAGTCCACAATATTTGATTTGCATTCTACAAAGGACATGTTAGACAACATGAACAAGAATCACTTTTTTTCAGCCAGTAGCCTTACTTTGGCAATTTCCTCAGGGGTAAGGGCACCTTTAATGTCCTGCTTATTTGCTAGCATCAGCAAAAATGCTCCTGACAGCCTGTCAAATGAATACAAGTTAGCATTTTTCTAAAACTCAAAAAACGAAAATTAAAAAGGCCAGAAGCCCAAGAGAAACCTACATCCTTTTCTTGCAAAACCTTTGCCGAGAAGGTTTTATCTTGCAAATTTTCAATTCAGCATTCCAAAACCACAAAACAATCAGAAATCATTGTTTTAAGTCTACCACAAAGTTTCAGTATATGCAGTAAAAAGAGAAATTACAGAAGAAAATTTAAGCACTCCCACCAGTAGAGAGACTTTTAAGCTATGCATTTTAATATATAGAGTAGGGTCATGGTCAATAAACCCAACAAAAAAAGTTAAAACAAACTTT
The DNA here is from genome assembly GCA_900184695.1 of Betula pendula. Taxonomy (NCBI): domain Eukaryota; kingdom Viridiplantae; phylum Streptophyta; class Magnoliopsida; order Fagales; family Betulaceae; genus Betula; species Betula pendula. Next base: position 25,708 of record FXXK01000161.1, read on the forward strand.
CAAATTTCATGAACAAATTTAGTGGCTCATTCTGCTAGCTCACTTCATCAAATTAAAAGGAATCTCTAAACATAAGCAAATATAATTCCACAATGCCTCATGATCACACGAGAGCACCCACACACAGAGTAACCAAGCAATCGAGTGGGGGAGGGAGGGAGAAAGAGTGAGATAGAGTTTTCCCATTCAATCTATTGTTAATGATGAAAAAACATCAACTGAGAAGCAAGTCAAATGAACAAAAGCAAGGAAGATGGCAAACTAAAGCTCCAAATGACTCACTTTTACACAAGTACACAGAACAAATGATATAGGATAAATACCTCTTCCTTCAAAAGATTATCCAGTTCCATTCTGCATTCATCTAAGCGTCTAAGATCCAAACTATCAACCACCCATACCAAACCATCAGTTTGCTCCAAGTAGTTTCTCCAGTAAGATCTTATAGTTTTTTGGCCCCCAACATCATCAACCTGCCAATGTCATGGTAACTGGAATTTCAATCTTCCGTATCACAATATTGAAAAAAAGATAATAATAAAAAAAAAAACTTCCAAATTCTTGTTGAAGCAAGTTTTGATCAACCTAGAGAATGAAGCAGTACACAATAAAGGCCAAGAAAAGCTTTCAATTAAATAAATTCAACAACTCGATGAACTAGAGTAAAGAAAACAATAAAAATAAGAACAAAAATACAAACAATTCTTCAGATTTAAGGGAAAAGTTTAACAATCACATCAAAAATTTAAGATGATCATATCTTTGCCGGGAGATTTGGACATACCCAATCAAATGTAAACAAAAAAAAGACACAAAAACATGTCTTGAAATTAAATACATTTCCATTTAATTTCCTGAGATCTCTAAGTAATGAAAGGGAGCAGAGGAAGCATTAAATTGAGAAACTAATTACCTGTATGATAAATCGCCCTTGCCCAATTCACTAAATCATCGTGTTTTACAATAATATCAAGCACAAGACATATAGACCGACAGACAGGCAGACACATACATCAAATTGTATTTGTTTAGAAAGCTCACTTTTGGTAATTGATGGTCTTGATGTTGAAGCCCAGTGTGGGACTGATAACGCTGGTGTCTTCCCCATTGATCTTCAAAACAATCATAGTCTTCCCAGAATTATCAAGTCCACTGCATAGTATTCAACATTCTTGTATATTAGTATATATGTATATATTTCAAAGAGAGAGAGATTGGAAGCTAACATACACCATGAGTATACGTATTTCCTTCTCTTTCCTCTTGATTTTCCGAATGATACTGAGTAGCCCCATGTTCTCCGCCTTGTTAAATTTTAAGTGTATTTTCTAGAATCCACAGTTATTATTTTCTTCTTTTTGTTTTGAGTGATGTAGTGAGGAACTTATGTAATTTTGAATATGGGGGGACTCATTTGCACATGATAGATGACACATGTCATTCTCTCTTTTCTTAACCTTTCCACTTTCCACCTTCTACCTTGGCCATCTAACCATCACTACCCTCATTCAACTCACTTCATCTTTCTATACAACCTTACACCTTCCCATGAGACATTATTATCATCTTTCAATACCCTCATTCATTTCACCCCATCTTTCCATACAACTTTACATATTTCTATACTTCATTGGTCTCATGAAAAGTCATTCATATCTTGTTAGTTGAAGTATGAGTATTCTCTAGAACCTTCTCTTAATCCTTATATATACCCTAGACATGCTTCCAAGCCATTCATTCAATCATACCTCACCAAAGTCCTCTTCTATCTTGTGCAAGTGTGGTCCAACCCAAGTTTTCTCTATTGCTGTAATATTTCATAAATAAGAAGTATATTTCCCATTTAGTTTTGGTCTTTCTTCTATTTTAGGTTGTGAGTCCTTGGGCTAGTGTAACTTTGTTGCACTACTTGAGAATCGGTTGTTCCTAATAGTTGGAAACCGTATTTCTCTACATGGTATCAGAGCTTCAAGGGTGGTGGTGATTCATCCTTGGTGAAGAAGATCAATTGGTGGTGTGGAAATGGATTCCGGTGGACGCTTTAACAATTTTGGGGTTGAGGTGCTCAACCATTCTAACTACAAGATATGGAGGTCGTGCATGGAGTCTTATCTTGTTGGGGAAGACTTATGGGTGGTAGTTGGTGGAGGTGATGTGAATCCTCCGGATGATACTCCGGAGGATACTCCGGAGAACGTCGATAACTTGAAGAAATGGCGGATATCGAATGCAAAGGCGGAATCTATCTTGAAGAGATCTATTGCTCATGGGCTATTTGAGCATATCATTGTGTGTAAGTCAGCCAGTGAGATTTGGACTAACCTCGATGGGTTGTTCAATAAAAAGGACGTGGCTCGATTGCAACTAATGGAGAACGAGTTGGCAAATACAACTCAAGGTGATCTCTCTATTTCTCAGTTTTTCTTGAAGATTAAAAATCTTTGCTTGGAGATTTCAGCCCTTGATCCAGAAGAACCTATATCGGAGGCACGAATGAAGCGTCATATTATTCGTGGATTAAAGAGGGAGTATATTCCCTATGTTACGTCTATTCAGGGTTGGGCTGTTCAGCCCACCTTAGTAGAGTTTGAAAGTCTACTCACATCACAAGAATCATTGGCTCGACAAATGGCGGGATGCTCCATTTCAGCAAGTGAAGGCGATGCTCTTTTTTCCAATAAAAGGAAAAATTTCAGCAAGGCAAAAGACAAAGGTAAAAGTGATGGTTCTAGCAAGCATGAAGATGGTGGAGAATCATTCGAAAAGCGAGATGGAAATAAAAAAGGTGTCAAGTGTTATCGATGTGGTAAAATTGGCCACATAAAGAAGAATGGTCGTGTGAAGCTCAAAGGAGGATATGTAGCCAAGAAGGAAGGTGAACCCAAATGTAATGAAGAGTGGGGAACGTGCATTATGGCAGGAACCACTACCATTGATGCCTTGTCGTCAATCAATTTTAAAAATGATTGGGTTATTGATTCAAGTTGTGGGCATCATCTCACTGGTGACGAATCCAAATTCTCAAGCTTCCGAGATTACAAAGGAAATGATGCAATCGTCACAGCGGACAACTCCATTCATCCTATTGAAAAGGAAGGAGTAGTGACTTTCAAAGGCGATGGAGATGACCAAATAACACTTAAAAGTGTGTTTCAAGTTCCCGGAATGAAAAAGAACCTCTTCTCGGTGGTCAATGCCGTTGATGTTGGTCACTATGTCTTGTTTGGGCCAAAGGATGAAGTTTCTAGAGAATATCAGAATCTTGGATGCAGATGTGTTCATACGGGTAAGAGAATTAATGACTTATTTGTTTTAGCCTCCACAGTTTCTTATATTGATAAAATGAGTACAAATGATGGAGCATCAATTTGGCATGCTAGATTGGGACATCTTAGCATGGATAAATTAAAAGTTATGGTTGTAAAAAATTTGGTGAATGGTTTGCCCATGTTGACTACCTTTGGTAGTGATGAAGTATGTGAGGGTTGTCAATATGGAAAGGCACATCGTCTTCCATTTAACAAGTCTTTTTCACGGTGCAAATCACCTTTAGAACTTATTCATGGTGATGTGATGGGGCCTTGTGCTACACCATCGTATTCAGGTTCTCTTTATATGCTTGTTCTTGTTGATGATTATACACGATTTACGTGGCTATATTTTATGAAAGAGAAATCCAAAGTGTTCTCCATGTTCAAAGAGTTCAAAGCAGCTGTGGAAAGTGTGCTCAACAAGAAGATTAAAAAGTTTCGAACCGACAATGGGGGAGAGTTCACTTCTATCAATTTTCACAATTGCCAGGAACACGGCATCTGAAGGGAGCTTTCGTGTGCATATACACCACAGCAAAATGGTGTGGCGGAAAGGAAGATCCGGCACTTGGTGGAGACATGCAAGAGTTGGCTTTATGCAAAGAACTTACCCAAAGCCTTATGGGCGGAGGGTATGGCATGTGCCGCTTATGTGATTAATCGAGTGCCTCTTAGCCCGATTAACATGAAATCACCATATGAGCTAATGTTTGAAGAAAAGCCTAGTGTCAAGCACTTCAGGGTTTTTGGCTCTATTTGTTATGTTCATGTGCCAGATGCAAAAAGAACTAAATTGGATGCCAAGGCTCAGAAATGCATCTTTATTGGCTATGATGAAAGAAAAAAAGGGTGGAAGTGCATGGATCCAGAGACCCATAAATTTATTGTTTCTCGGGATGTTGTATTTGATGAAGTCTCCTTACATTATAAGGCGGAAGGTGCTATTATTGGGAGTACTGGTGGTGATACTAGTGTTCACAATCAGCCGCATACAGAAACCAGTTTACCATTGTCGCCTAATGCTCATATGCCATCAGATAGCTCTTCTTCGTCTTCTCCTACGGGGGAGCTAGAAGAACAACAAGGTGATGAGGAAGTAGAAAGTGTACTACCTCTCAGGAGATCTAAGAGGAAAGTTGCTCTGCCAGCTCAATATAGGGATGGAAATTTTGTAAGTATGCACTCATGTTTTCTTGCTAATCCTATTGATGATTGTGAACCTTCTAGTTTTGATGAAGCTACAGGTGTTAAGGAGTGGAATGATGCTATGAATGATGAGATGAATGCTCTCATAAAAAATCAAACATGGGATCTTGTGCCAAAGCCTAAGGAAGTGAAGCCCATCACTTGCAAATGGATTTACAAAATCAAACGCAAGGCAGATGGCAGTGTTAATAGATACAAGGCAAGGTTGGTTGCTCGCGGATTCTCTCAAAAGTATGGGGAGGATTATGAAGAGACATTTAGTCCGGTTGCAGAGATGACTTCAGTTAGAGTTGTCATTTCCTTGGCAGCACATCATGAGTGGAAGCTATGGCAACTTGATGTAAAAAATGCTTTTTTATATGGTGAAATTGATAAAGATATCTACATGGAGCAGCCTGATGGTTATGTTTCTTAGACGCACCCGAAACATGTATGCAAGCTTAAAAAGGCCTTATATGGATTAAAGCAAGCTCCGAGAGCTTGGTATAGTAAGATTGCCGAATACTTACAATTTTGTGGCTATTTTGCTTCTAACTCAGATTCTAGTTTGTTTGTTAAGAAGCAAAGCAAGGTGCACGCCATTGTTCTCTTGTATGTTGATGACATGATTGTCACTGGCAACGATGATGAAGAAATTGCAAAGCTTCGTGCTGAACTTTCTATTCGGCTTAAGATGAAAGATTTGGGGGAGCTTAGTCACTTTCTTGGCTTGGAAGTTAGCTCTCTTAAGGGTGGAATTTTTGTGTCACAACAAGGTTATGCGGAGAAGCTTGTGGGAAGATTTGGGTTGAACCAAAGCAAGTGGTGCTCAATCCCTCTTGATGCGAACCTTAAGCTAAGGCGTGAAGAAGGCAAGCTTCTTTCCGATCCTCGTCCTTATCGGGCTCTTGTAGGAAGTTTGATCTACTTAACTATTACAAGACCCGACATTGCATTCTCGGTTGGCCTTGTTAGCCGGTACATGCAAGCTCCTCGAAAACCACATTTAGAGGCGGCAAAACATATCTTGAAGTATATGTACTCTACACATGATATGGGCCTTTTCTTCAAGAAAGGAGGTGTCTTTGAGCTACATGGATTTTCTGATGCTGATTTGGGTGGTGACTTGGATGACCAGAAGTCTACATCCGGTTATGTTTTCTCATGTGGTTCATCTTGTGTTTCTTGGTGTAGCAAGAAGCAAGATTCAGTATCTCTTTCAACAACTGAGGCTGAGTACAAAGCGGCTTCTCTTGCTGCACAAGAATGTGTTTGGCTACATCGGCTAATTGAGGATGTTTATTCATCAATTCACAAACCAACAATTATCTATGGTAGCAATCAAAGTGCTTTAAAGCTCGCAACAAATCCGGTTTGTCACGCAAGGACAAAGCATATTGAGATTGAACATCATTTTATTTGTGAAAAGGTGCTTATGGGTTCAATTGAAGTTTTGGAGGTGAGAAGTAAAGACAACATCGCTGACATCTTCACCAAGTCACTTTCCAAGGGTCCATTTGAATTTCCAAGAGAAAAGCTTGGTATCATTTCTAGAAAATCACTTTAAGGGGGAGTGTTAAATTTTAAAGTGTATTTTCTAGAATTCACAGTTATTATTTTCTTCTTTTTGTTTTAAGTGATGTAGTGAGGAAGTTATGTAATTTTGAATATGGGGGGACTCATTTGCACATGATAGATGACACGTGTCATTCTCTCTTTTCTTAGCCTTTCCACTTTCCACCTTCTACCTTGGCCATCTAACCATCACTACCCTCATTCAACTCACTTCATCTTTCTATACAACCTTACACCTTCCCATGAGACATTATTATCATCTTTCAATACCCTCATTCATTTCACCCCATCTTTCCATACAACTTTACATATTTCTATACTTCATTGGTCACATGAAAAGTCATTCTTATCTTGTTAGTTGAAGTATGAGTATTCTCTAGAACCTTCTCCTAATCCTTATATATACCCTAGACATGCTTCCAAGCCATTCATTCCATCATACCTCACCAAAGTCCTCTTCTATCTTGTGCAAGTGTGGTCCAACCCAAGTTTTCTCTATTGCTTTAATATTCATAAATAAGAAGTATATTTCCCATTTAGTTTTGGTCTTTCTTCTATTTTAGGTTGTGAGTCCTTGGGCTAGTGTAACTTTGTTGCACTACTTGAGAATCGGTTGTTCCTAATAGTTGGAAACCGTATTTCTCTACACGCCTCACTTCCAAACTCCAAATCAAGTGTTATTATATTATTATTATTAAATAATTAGTCATTTCCTTACTAGGTTACGATTTCTCTTCCTACACCTCTTCCTACTAACATTAGAGTTACGTTTGGTATGCGAAATGACTATTATATTAAAAAAAATAAATTGTTTTCATTAAAAATAGAATATCGTGGAATGTGCGAGGGCTAAACGGAATTGATAAGCAATTGAAAGTCAGAAATCTTTTTAGAAAGTGGAAGGCAGACATCATTTGCCTTCAAGAGACCAAGATGGCTTTTATTTTGTGCAGTTTTGTGAGAAGTGTATGGAGCTGCCCCTATGCAAATTGGTGCTATCTTGCTTCTAGAGGGATTGCTGATGGTATCTTGCTTATGTGGGATAGGAGAGTTGTAGAAAAGACTGAGATGTACGTGGGGGAGTTTGTCGTTGCCTACTCCTTCAAGAATGTGGCGGATAGTTTCTCTTGGGCCTTCGCCGGTGTCTATGGCCCTCATAATATCAGTTCTAGAAGGATCCTTTGGGAGGAGCTTGCTGGCCTTATGTCCTGGTGGGAGCTACCTGGGTGTATTGGGGGCGACTTCAATGTCACCCTGTTTCTAAAAGAAAGATTAGGGGAAGCTCGTTTTCGCCCAGAGATGATGGAATTCTCGGACTTTATTTCGGAGCAAGGCCTTATGGATCTTCCTCTTGTAGGGGGATCGATCACGTGGTCCAACATCTCCTCTTGGTCCCTTCTTAATAGATTTTTGGTTTCTTCGGATTGGAAAGCCAAGTACCCAGGTCTTCTTTAGAAAAGGTTGCCTAGACTTTGCTCTAATCACTTCCCTATCCTCCTTGATTGTGTAGGTATCAAAGGAGGAGCTAGACCGTTCAAATTCAAGAATATGTGGTTAAAGGCTGTTGCGTTCGTGGAGTAGGTGAGGCTTTGGTGGTCGTCCTATTCCTTCCAAGGCGAGCCTAGCTTCATTCTCGCTCAAAAGCTTAAGGCTTTGAAAGCTGATTTGAAGAAGTGGAATGAGCAGGTTTTTGGTAATGTGGAGCATCGTAGAAAAGCCTTGTTGGAAGAGTTGAATGCTCTTGATTGCTTGGAGGAGGGTCGTCGGTTAGATGCTGAAGAGAAGACTCGAAAGAGCACTATTATTTGTGAGCTTGAGCAGGTTTCGCTTCAAGAGGAGATTAGCTGGATGCAAAAGTCTAGAGCCCTGTGGCTTAAGGAAGGGGACAGATGCACAAAATTCTTTCATCGGGTGGCCAATTCAAATAAGAGATTTAATTCCATTGAGTCTTTTTCGGTTAATGACTCTGTTTCTTCGGACCAAGCTACCATCAGAAATTCAACGATTCAGTTCTAGAGACATTATTTTCAGAACCTTACAGTTGGTGGCCTAGGTTGGATGGCTTGGACTTCAATTCCATAGATATGGTAGAGGCTCAGTTCTTAGAGCTCCCCTTTGAGGAAAGGGAGGTTTTGGAGGTGGTCAAGGGCATAAACAGAGATAAGGCCCCTGGTCCAGATGGATTTTTCATGGCTTTCTTCCAAGACTATTGGGATGTGATCAAATCCGACATTATGGGGATAAAGATTTTCATGCTCATAGTAAGTTTGTTAAAAGCTTCAATGCCACGTTTATTGCCTTAATCCCCAAGAAGCCTGGGGCTGTTGATCAAGGATTTCCAGCCCATCAGTCTTGTGAGTGGTGTATACAAGATCATCGCCAAAGTTCTGGCTAACAGGTTAAAAAGGGTGGTGGACAAGGTGATTTCAAACCCTCAACATGTCTTTGTGAAAGGTAGGCAAATCCTTGATTCAGCCCTTATAGCTAATGAATGTATGGACAGCCGCATCAAGTCCAGTATTCCTGGGGTAATCTACAAGCTGGATATCGAGAAAGCCTATGATCATGTGAACTGGGGGTTTCTTTTATACTTGTTGAGACGGTGCGGCTTCAGTGAAAAATAGATTTCTTGGATTTCTTTTTGCATCTCTTCGGTGCGCTTCTCTGTTTTGGTGAACGGTGCTCCAGCTGGTTTCTTTAGTAGCCCTCAGGGTTTGAGGCAGGGTGATCCTCTATCTCCTCTCCTGTTTGTTATTGTTATGGAGGCGCTAAGCAAGATGCTCTCCATTGCTATTGAAAAGGGTCTTCTCTCTGATTTTTTTGTGGGTTCTAGGCTCTCAGAAGAGGTGCTTATTTCTCATTTGTTGTTTGTAGATGATACTCTGGTCTTCTGTGGGGCCAACCCTAAGCACCTTCGCTATCTCCTTGTCCTTTTCTTTTGCTTTGAAGCCGTCTCTAGTTTGAAGGTTAATCTGGCTAAGTCAGAGTTGGTTCCAGTGGGCAACGTTGATAATGTGGAAGGTTTGGCCGACATCATGGGTTGCAGGGTCTCTTCTTTGCCGATGAAGTATCTTGGGCTTCCTCTAGGGGCTTCCTACAAGGCAAAGTCTATCTGGAATGGGGTTGTTGAAAAGATTGAGCGAAGATTGGCCGGCTGAAAACGGATGTATTTGTCTAAAGGTGGCAGGATTACCCTTATGAAAAGCACTCTCTCCAGTTTGCCCACATATTTCTTATCCTTATTCCTCATTCCTGCTAATGTGGCCAACCGTATCGAGAAGCTGTTTCGTGACTTTTTGTGGGGTGGGTTAGGCGATGAGTTCAATTATCACCTGGTCAACTGGTCTACGATGTGCTCTCCTGTTTGTGAGGGAGGTTTGGGGATCTGGAATTTGAGAACCTTTAATATGGCTCTCCTAGGAAAGTGGTTGTGGCGTTATGCGCAGGAGAGAGAGGCATAGTGGAGATTAGTTGTGGAGGCAAAATTTGGCAGTGTGGGAGGTGGGTGGTGCTCTCTTGCTCCCATTGGGCCGCATGGGGTGTGATTGTGGAAGAATATTAGGAGAGGGAGGAATTTGTTTTGTAGACATGTCAGATTTGAGTTGGGCGACGGGTCCAGAATTAGATTCTGGTTTGTTGTGTGGTGTGGTGAATTGCTGCTTAAAGAAGTCTTCCCAGTTTTATTTGGCCTTGCTTGTGAGAAGGATGCGCTTGTTGCAGATCATATGGACTTCTCTAGTGGCTCCCTTCAATGGGAGATAAGCTTTGTCCGAGCGGCTCACGACTGGGAGCTGGACTCCATTGCTTCCTTTTTCACTCTTTTATATTCTCTTAGCGGGAGAAGGGAAGGGGTTGATAAGCTCTAGTGGATTCCCTCGTGTAAGGGAAAGTTTAATGTTAGATCTTTCTACAGTGTTCTAGCTAGCAATGATGTTCAACCTTTTCTGTGGAAGAGTATTTGGAGGACCAAAGCTCCAGTGAAAGTGGCTTTCTTTGCTTGGTCTGCGGCTCTTGAGAAGATTCTTGATAGTCGCACGAGCGCTCCCGAATTTACATTTATAATTAACCGCTCGCGTTAGATCACACCTTTGCAGGATAGTTCTAAAAAGAGGGTATCGATCCGCAGAGACTGTGATGGTCGTTCGTCGAGCCTTCGAGGTGTTCTCCGGCTCAACTCGTGAAACAAAAGGGTTTTGTTTTAAAACTAAAAGACATAAACATAAATGACTTTAAAGATAAATGACATAAACTTTAAATGACATAATTGAAATGACATAAATGTAAATGACATTAAGTGTAAAAGACATAAATGTAAACGACATGTAAAGTAAAGATAAAGATAGAATGCAGATTGTATCTAACTTCGGATCTTTAACAAGGTCAATCCTTACAACGATCTCATCAAGAATTTACTATCAAGAGAAAATGATAAAGCATCACAGCTCGCACTAGTCACTCACCTAAATGACATAATTTAAATGACAGAAATCTAAACCTACATGTGAGATAACTCGTGTTCCCTAGCATGCGATATAAGTCCTCTTAATAGCCTACCCAATTATCATGAAATAAGCATAAAGCATCATAGGTTTCCACCCCTCTTTCCACCTATTCTAAGTTAAACTAACATAGATTGAGTTGTGGTCCCTAGCATGCCCTATCAAACTCACATAACATTAAGTCAAAAAGCATCATTGCATAGCATGGTAATCATTCAAGACTCAAACAATTCTTCATAGACAAAGAACAATTTTCTATCTCAAATGGTATTTCATTAAGAACAAATCCTTAAGCAAATGCAATCATTATACCATTTATACAAAATCCATACCTAAATACAATCTACCTCAAACCATAACCCCAAGAAAATATTACATCAAACCTAAATAGGAATCATTCCTCAAAGAAATGGATTTCTTCAATGGATTTGAAGAAATCCATCTCCTAAGGAGCATGGGAGTTATGGGTTGAGTTCTACCATATTTACACTATCAAAATAAAGCAAAAGAACTAAAAATCACACTGAACAAGGCTCAAAACAGGTTCTGGCCGAGCTCCTTTCCTCTTTGGACGAAAATTACATATATAAGCAAAGGAAGCCTTGATCTTTCTTAAGGAAAGATCAAGCTAAAGATCTCATGTTCCAGGGTGTGTGGAGTCCTCTGGGGGAAGAATTCGGCGCCCACCCATAGCTGGCAAGCCGCAATTGTTGATAACTTTTCTGGGTTTTAAGATATTTGCTGATATTTGCGTTTCCAGAAAGTTCTGGAACTTCACACACATTTTTGACCCCCAAGACGTCCGAATCTGATCTTTCACATAAAATAGCTTTTCTGCGTCTAGAAGTCTTCTTTCCAACGCCTCTGACCTTGCCTCAATCCGAGTTTTGTACTGGGAGATATGGCCAAAACAGTACGCGAAGGTCAGTTGCGAAACTGATCTGGAAGCTTCTGGAAGCGACTACGATCGATCCCAGCTTTTTGCGATCGATCCCAAGCCTGGGATCGATCCCAGCTTCCTGTAGATCGATCCAAGGTCATTTTTGAGCTCTTTCAACTTCCCTTAATGCATTTTGAGCCTAATTTTGATGATTTTGCATGTGTTTTCCATTAGGCCCTACAAAATAAGATAAAACACTAAAACACACTAAAATATTAGAAAACAATATAAACTAAGGTATAACACATGAGAGTTAAGGGGCTTGAATGTATAACATTCAGCACTTATCAATTATTCTTACTATTGATAACCTTAGAAAGAGACATGTCATCGTGATCGATAGATGTTGTATGTGCAAAAGGCAGGGGGAGTCTGTGGATCATCTTTTTCTTCATTGTGAGACTGCTCGTGCCTTATGGGATACCATTTGCAGTCGATTTGGGTTGTCTTGGGTTATGCCTCTTCGGGTCATTGAGCTGTTTGAGTGCTGGTGAACTGGGGGTCGCTCCAAAAGTGCGGTTGTGGAAGATGGTGCTGCATTGCCTCATGTGATGCCTTTGGAGAGAGCGAAATGATAGATCTTTTGAGGATCAAGAAAAAACGCTTGAGGAGCTCAAATCTTTCCTTTTCTATTCTATTTTCTCTTGGACTGTTGCTTATTTAGCTCCTTTAGCAGTTAGCTACTCGGAGTTTCTTGTACATTTTTCTTCCTCTACTTAAGTGGTCCTTTTGTATACTTCTAGTGTACTAGGGCTGCGTTTTTAATAAAATTTCTGTTACTTATCAAAAGAAATGTTGGAATGAAATAGTCTTAGAATAGTCATTCTCATTGTCTATGAGAGAATGCATATTCCAGTTACAGTGATGTGTGCATCCAAGTGGAAGAAGATAGTGGTGTTTGGGCTGTGCGTTTTTATCATCCACGTTTGCTTCTATTCCAGCTCAAGAATAGCTTATTCCCATTTATAGTTTTAGAGTTAAATTGTTTGGCTATAAGCTTACTTTGCCCTTATTCCGATTTTACTGTAACCCGAGTATAACCTGATCCTAGTAAAGGTAAAAAAAACAAAAACAAAAACAATTTATGGCTGTGTTTGTCAAACCCTTCTTCCCCCTTCTCTTTTTTTTCTCTCTTAAAATCAACACTACTTTTAATATTACGTCAATCACTTTTTATTACTATTCAAATAAAAAACTCATTAAAAAACAAAAAAATTTCACTTTTCTATACCAAAAATTTACAATATTCTTCTTACTTTATATCACATCGTTCACTTCTATTACTATTCAAAACACAAAAAAAAAAAAAAAAACTCCAAAGCTTTTGGCAAACACAGCCATGCCCCTTTTTACTCATAGTAAGAAGCGAAAGTTTGTTACCGACTTTGGTCAATACAGTGGTACATAGTGCCTGCGATTCCTTCAAGCTCCTCAACGATTGCCCTACCAAGATCGATGTATCAAATCGTATGGCTTGTTGGAAATAAATTTCACCATAGGTTCAACTCAATTTGCCTCTATGGCTCTACATGAAAGATAATCAAACAATCAAAAGAATATAAATTAGAATCATCTCCTTAGAGAAACACTTGTTGCACCACAGATTTTAATCCCCCGTTTAAGAGACTTTAATTTGATATTAAGATTAAACTAATATATATTATATGCCTGATAATAATAATTAAGGAATTTATGTGATTATGTGAATATTTATAAAAATAAATATTGATCGGTGGATTTTAATTTATAAGCCCTTATTTTATTAATAAGGATATTATATTAGGTCCTAACAATATTGTTGGGTGATTTAAAGGATAAAGAATTTAATTAGACAGATTGGATATTTAAGGAATTGATTTAGATTCAAATAATATTATTATTAGTGTGGTAATATTAACTGTTGAATTAATGAAGTGAAAGTAATAAAGGTTGATGTGGAATCTGATCAATGATAAAATTTATAAACCATTTGCAATAGAACGAATCCTTGTAAGATAGGGCTATATTGAGGGTGTCGAACCTCAAGGATTGTTGGTTGGTTGCTCATCAAGCGTTCAAGGTATCCTCTAACTTAACTCAAGAAAGGATAAAAATGTTTTGAGGTTTTAAACTAGATATGCATATAAAAAAAATAAACAAGGATAAAAATGAAGGAAAATGAATGAAACCATAGAATTTTGGTTTCAACACAAGCTTCACACCAATGATAGATTGTGTTCACAAGTGACTCTCATTACATGCATGATATGAGCGCGTAATGGTTGTCAATCACACAACGACCTCGACATAAAAATACTTTTCAGATTTGTTGATAAGCCATCTTCGGTTAGCACAGTAAAATTGTTCTCCTAACACTAGTTGAGACACGATCCATCTTCCCTTTGCATGACCTATAAGCCTCCTCAAAGCATACACAAACTCAAGAGATAAGCATAGGTTGTCTTAGGATTGCACGAGCTCGTCCTCCTTGCACTAGTTGAGGCACGATCCGTGGTCCCAAGGCATCACCTATCATACCCTCTTAATATTTATGTCAAAAAGAACCATTGCATAACCTTGACTTCATCCAAGGTAAAAAGCTTCCTCATAGACAAGATATAAGCACTTCACCATCGATGATTATAAGCATGAAAAACGATTACAAAAGCAATCCCCTACGCTATACAATCATCAAACATATGCAAAGAATCTCAGAAATAAACACAATCAAACCATTAACATTAAAGGCTATATCAACACACATGGAGAGTTCTTCAAAATGGAGGTGCTGGAAATTCATTGGGAAGGAGGATTAATCCACTCCCAACAGCCTCTAGGGCTCCTGATCGTGGTTCCCCTCTCCCCATGGCTCCACAACCTCTTACAATCAAAAATCACCCAAAACCCCTCTACAAAACCGAACCATTTTGCACTCTTGGTGAAGTTTTTTTAAAGAGAAGAAAATTAATTAATTACAATGACAAGGCATGGGTGAGAGGAGGCATGTAAATGTATGGTGTTTTCAGACCCCCCTACATGCCCATACTGGTCAAACATTGCACAGCCCATGCCTCTTCTCTTTATTATTTCTTTTTCTTCTTTTTTTTTTCAGTGCAGGTCAAGAACTGTCACTGACGATGGCACTCGAGCGACCCTAAAATGGAGCTCGAGTGATCATAAAATGGAGCTCGAGCGCCCCTCAAATGCTTCAATTTTGGCTTAATAATTTGTTCATCTTTGAGTCCTCTTTCCAACGCCCTTGACCTTGCCTTAATCTGAATTTTGCGCTAAAAGTTATAGCCAAAATAGTACAACAAGGTCTATGACAAATTTCAAGCCCGAATTTTATGGGAATTCATGTGTTTCTTTATTAAGACTTGAAAACACTACAAAATACAAAAACAACAAAAAACATTATATTACAATGAAACTAAAGTACTAACATATGCAAGTTAAGTGGCTTAAATGTGTAATATTCGGCGCTTATCAAAGGTCTAAGTTATTAGTTTAAGTTAAAATAATTATAATAAGGATTAGTATGATAATGAATTGGTTAAATAAATAATTTATAAATAAGTAGAGTTTTGTAGGTCAAAGTTATATTTTAGGAAAAACAACTTGTACAGCAAGTTTATAAATAATAGATATATTGAGGTCAAAATAGAAATACTTGGAGGTAAAACTTGTGGGCAAACTTTACCATTTGTTATAAAATACCCCCCTTCTCTTCGTTTAAACGTACAGCCCTTCAGTTTTAAAGTCACGCCTCTCCCTCCCCTTTATGGACAAAGATTTCCTCTTTAACTCAAATCTATAAAAATATTATGTGCTCCTTTGCATTTGAGATGCAAATATTTTTCTTAATTGTAAATATAAAGTTGGAAGAAATACAGACATGTTTTATAAAATTTCTTCCAACTTTATCCCTGCAATTAATAGACGCATGTGTTTCTCACATGCAAAGGGACACATGGCATTTTTATAGACGAAATTGAAAGAACTTCCTCCAATCCAATTTGAGAAAAAAAAAAAACTGTCCATTTTGGAGTATGAGAGGTGGCATGTAAACCTTCTAGAAGAAGGTTAGGTGTCCTGCTGAAGGGTCCTGTAGCTGTTATAATACCTAGAATATTCATGTATAAGTACTCAATTTAAATGAATGAATAAGGAGCTACGTTGAATCTATAACTCCATTCAATTTTCATAGATTTCCCATTTCAGTTTCATCAGTTTTATTTCACAAAGACTTGTTTCAACTAATCATTGTCAAGTTCAAACAATATTGCAGCCAAACAAAAATTTCTCACGTTTAATTTAACACTTCATTAAATGTAGATCCCGTGGACATATTATCAATGGATGGATTGGTGATACTTAGCATTGTGGAAGATTCCAGATACATAACACAAGCATTATAATATCATCCCTTGCCCCTACAAATACCATCCAGCTAATTCCTTTCAAAAGTCTATAAATTTAATGAGCAACAATGGACTATACATTCAGAACTCTTTGAAGATCCCCAGTTAAATCATCCAAATCAATTACTTGGTTTTCAGTTCTTTCAGCTTTCCTAATTTTATAGAGCTCCGATTTCAATTCAGCTATCTGCTTTTCTATTTTTTCTCCCTTATCCGGTAACCTGGCAACCATGCCCTGAAAAGGAGAATAATGGAGAAAAAAAAAAAAACCTTTAATCAGTAAAAGATACCATTGAAAAAGGCTAAAAACTCAATTGAATGCAATTCACTATGACTCCTAACCTAAATTAGAACCCACAATTTACGCTGGATAGCTATACAGTGATCAAGATTCGGTTTAATCTCAAGGTTGTTACTTAGAGAGACTTGGCTGCATTCAGCTCAGCGGTAAGTTTTATCCATATTAATGGCTTGCCTATTGAGCTCTTCAAACAAAAGTTACATTTGAAGAGACAAACTCACTTTTTTCTAATTTGGGAGCCACTTTTAAAATGAATCAAACATCACACTCTCTACATTTTTTTCATTCTTTTTTAATTATTTCTTTGTTCTTGGTAGATGAGAGAGAAAAGGGAAATGAATATAGTTAGAAGAGTTATTAAGGTTTGTGATAGACATTAGGGTTTGGGGATATTTTGGTCATTGTTATATTTCTCTAAATCTATATAATAAGATGTGTGGTAAGTTACATAACATTAGAACAACACAGTAACGTGCCTCCACCTTTTCTGTCTAAACCGTTCATGCAAACTACAACATAATATCAGAGCATTGCCTTTGATGAAACTCTAAAAGTTTTTCTTGGTGACTAGAAACAATTCTTGAGAAGAAAAAAAAAACGATTTGGTTTTTTTTGGTGGTTTAGTTTTTTATTTGTGAAGTTTGGTGGTTTTTGTTGTGTTTCTTACTAGTTTTCTTGGACTCCGACATTCTATATGGTGTTTACCAACAAAGTCTGGCCATTACGGTGGCTGGTTGAGTTGTCTTGCTTCATGATTGTCGTTTGGTTTTGTGGCGGTAGTAGTGAGTGTTGCTGGCGAGCTTTGAGTTTCTGGCGTGGTGCTTTTCACCTCTAACTCGTTGTCTCCAGCAAGTTCTAGCGGCTTTGTAGCGTTTCACGGTGGTGTTTTGTGCTCTCCAGCGTCGTATGGGTGTTTCTAAGGAGTACAACGGTCGTATTTGGAGTCACCGACGAGTTCTGGTTGTTTTCCAGCAAGGTCTGATCGTCTCCAATAGGTTTCTAGCAAGATGTTGGAAAGGAGGAACCCTGTTTGGCTGCTGGTGGTTTCTATTCCTTATCAGGAATAAGGATATCCTTATTGAAGATAAGGATTACCTTAGTTTAATGTGTCTAATCCGGTTCAGAACAGTTTCCTTGTTTTCCGATTTAGGACGGTTTATAATGTTTTCTGGCAGTTCATTACATATTTTAGTTGGTTCAGTTGTTTCTCATCAGGTTTAGTGTCTTTTCTTACCAGTTCACAAAGTTTCTTCCCGGTTCAGTGGTTTTTGTATCCAGTTCAGTACATTTCAGGTCCAGTTTAGTATGTTTTCTGACTGATTCAATGGTTTTCTTATTGGTTCCGTGTGTTTTCTGACCGGTTCAGTGGTGTTTTGTTTAGTTCCATGCATTTCCTTGCTGGTTCAGTGCAGTTTTAACCCCGTTCGTGTTGGTTTGGGCTATATGGAACTCCTAGCGGCTTTGTTGTTCAGAAGGGAGTACTAGAGTAGTGTTTACAGGTTCTCGTTCAAGTTGTCATTGTTCTCAGTTAACCACAGGAAAAGTGATCGTCGTTAGTTGTCGAGATCCGACCGTCCTTGGTGTTTTGCGGTGGTTTCAGACCAGTTATTGGTGTTTTCCGGCGAGATTCTACTGGCTTTGGTGTTTTGCAGTGAGATCTGATCAACTCTTGATTGTCCGTTGTTGGTTGTTGAGATCCAATCGGCCTTTGTGTTTTGCGCTGAGATCTGACCGCTCCTTGATGTTTAGCAGCAAGATCTGACCGGCCTCAGTATTCTGCAATGAGATCCAAACAACTCTTGATGTTTAGCAACAAGATCCGACTGGCATTTTGCCGTGGGTTTCGACCAGTCCTTGTTGTTTTCCAGCGATACTGGCCTTGGTGTTTTGCAGTGGGTTCTGACTGGTCCATGTTTTCCAAAGAGATCCTACCGGCCTTAGTGTTTTGCGGCGAGATCCGACCGCCCATTGCAATTTTCCGGCAAGTTCTCGACAGGCGTTAAAGTTTTTTCTTGTTATTTTTATTTTTATAAGTCTTGTATTTTGTGCTCCAAGCTGTTCTAGCTTGAGGGAAAGTGTTAGAAGAGTTTAGGGTTTGGGAATATTTTGGTTATTTGTTATATTTTTCTAAACCTATATAATAAGATATGTAGTAGGCTAGTAACATGATAACAACATAGTAACATGCCTCAACCTTTTTTGACTAACCGTTCATGCAAACAAAAACAAATATATAAGCTTAAAAAATTAAATAACTTAAACTTTTTGGTTCTTGATATTTAAAGAGCTTTGTCGATAAAAGTTAAATTTGAAATAGAGTAGAGAGCTTGTTAAATGACCCTTTTTGTGGTTTTCTCAAATTTTTAGAGAAAAGCCAAATTTGAAGACCTCTCATTTAGGAATGCTCAGTTTAAGAATACTTACTTTTAAAGTTTCAAAGATAATAAAGCGGTTACAAGTGAATGGAGGAGATCTTCAAAATATTTAACATAGTTAGCTATCCTAAATCAATCCCTAATGTGAATACATCCAACTAGAGTGCCAGTTGAAAGCTTCATACAGAATACCTCCACTTGACCCTTTCATCAACCAATTAAGGTCAGTTTAGCAGGCCTGCACTTTGACTCTCAAAAGAGACAATAAATGGTGAAAAAAGCTAAAGCACCACTTGGTCACCAAAAAGGCTATATGATGATAGCTTCTTTCCTAAGGTGCTCTAAATCTTATGCATGCCTCCAGTAAAATCATAATTATTTCCTGAGCCAGAAAGAGACAAAAAACATATACCTTATTTGCAAGGGTTTGTGATAGACGAATAATATTCTCTTTAAGTCCAAGTTCCGTCAATTTATACACACTGTCAGGGGAAGAGCTTTTCTTGTTTAAGCTTACATCCTTTGGCTTGAAAGCATGCACAGCCCTGCCAAAATGTAAGGAAAGCTTTTACCATAAGCATAAATATATTCATAGCATTCATCCAGAAATTCACTACTATAAATGCTTAACGATCCTTAGAGACCATACCCATCAACAGTATGTTCAAGTGAAGAACTTGATGATGAATATCCAACGAATGTAGGCCCTTTTTTCCTGTGCCCAAGGTAAATCAGATAAAACTTCAAAATGTAAGCAAATAAGTTTAGATACTTCATACCATTCTATAAGACACCTTCCGTTTCACAAACACAACTAAATTTCCTTCATATTGACTTGAAATCAATTCTTCTTAAAATTTCTATATTCTTTTATTTCCTCAGAAACCAACCAGAAAAGCTATAAAGAGGAAGGTTAGCAAAAGAGATGCACTCCAGAGAACTGGCGACACTGTAATGCAGGATATGTAAATCTTTAATAAAGCATTGATGCAGCACCATGCAATATAGCGGTTTCAGAGTTTATGTGAACCTTTGTCTTTGTCCCGTAATGGTCCAAATGAAGGCACCAAAGAGTTAACAAGAAAAATAAAAAGAACATGCAGCCAAACTAGAAAGTCACAGCAACTAAAAGGAAATCACCGAATCACTTCTTCCTCTTCTTCATTTACAACTTGTACAGGTGCTGTCTTGGAGTAGAGTAAACTGTGGTGACTAACTCCCGCAATACCTAGTGTTTCCAGGAACCCTATGTCGGCTTTCAAATAGGAATCCCTATCACAAAGAGAAGAATAATTATTCAGCTAACATAAAATTGTAGTGGATTTCATGATCATAATACAGATCTGAAAGCCCAACAAACCAGACAGAATTTGCATATGTAATGTATGTGTGAACAACCACAATATAGGTTTCACTGCCTCTATGGCCTAAATCTTATTCTATAAACGTGTTAAGCAAGTCAGATATTCATAAATCTAGAAGCATCGATGAATCCTGGGAATTACCAATGTTGCAGTCCACTTTATAAAAGGGCAAAACTAATCCTTAATTTCACAGAAACAGCAATAACAGCAATACTACAGAGAAAACCACGCATTATCAATAAAATAAGCTATAGACTCAGTGTGATAAGTACATTATATGCTGGCAATCATGCTCTTCATGTAACTGCTGTTGGGTAACAGAGACATCAAACCCCTGTTCTGGGAGACTGAAAAGCTCACAAAGATCCTATAAGAATTGTCATATGGTACAAAATATCAATCTTGGCGATGATCTAGAAATCTTGCGGCAAAAGCAACAATAAATAAATTTTTTGAAGCGCATACCTGCTGGCTAAAGTAACGAATTTGTTCTTTGTGCTCAGTTGCAGTTCTAAACAATCCTCCTTTAAATATCTAAATGAACATCAAGCAGTCAAATTAATGCAATTATATTTAATACAACATTTGATGCTAGTTGGACCAGACTTCCAACCAATAACCAGATATGCTAACAAGCAGGTCTCCTATAATATTATCTCAGAAGACCAAGATAGAAAGATCTTGTACCTGTAAGAGCATTTACAACAACTTCCCTTTGATTTTTTCTAAATTTAGAGAACAAAACTACTTTTTGCTTTCCTATTCAAATACACTCCACAATAGCTTCCTTCATTTTTTTTATAGCATTAAAATATTATTACTTTACAAAATACAAATTCTCTACTTACCCTCAATTTTTTTACAAAACTCTAACACAATCCCCAATGAAAGGCAAAAAGAGGAGAAATGAAAGAGATATATTTTGGATTAAAATAATGGATAGGGAAGCTATAGAAAAGCTCTTTAGGTTCCCTATGCATTGGGTTTAATCATAGCAAACCTAAGGCTTAGGAAAACTGCTATAGGTCACTCTTTATAGTTTTCTTAAAATTTCCCTATATTTAGGTAAGGGAAAAAATTATAGGGAAGCTGCTGTAAATGCTCTAAGTCTGGAAGTATGCATACTACACCGATGCAAACAAAAAAGGTCCAATTAACATAAATTAAACCTTCAAAAAACACACATTTACCTGAAATAGGAACTTTCTTTATTAATGTGAATCGTGGTAGCTTTTGTTAAAACATGTTTTTTTAGAAATAAACGCATTTTTGATCCTTGTAGTTTGAGGTTGTGACAAATAGCTCCCTGAGGTTTAAAATGTGACAAAACACTCCTTGAGGTAAGCAAAAAAAACAAATAGGACCCTACTATTAAAAAATTTGACAAAATCCATTATGAGCCATGTCAACACTAATCATATTGTGACATGTGTCACTTATAATAATATATAAAAAAAAATTACTATAAAAACAAATATTAATTTTTAAAAAATAAAAGTACTGGAAGGTTGCCCCGTTGCGGCACTGAACACCTCCGCAGAGCAAATACACTTTCTTTTCAACCCAAACCCCTTGTAAATCCAATCGGAATGGCTAAGCAACCATTTTTCACATCTTCTTTGTTCTGTTGTAAAGCAGCATTCTTTTGCAATTGGGAAACGGCAAGGTCATCATCCAAGGACAAGAGTTTCAAGCCATTGTGATTGTTAGGGAGGTGAACCAAAAAGAATGACTCTGGCCGCTGTGGAATCAAGGAATGATGGTAATCATAAAGAAAACCCAAATCCCATTTCAGCTAGTCAACAGTTTATAAAAGAAGGGTCCAGTCTCTGGTGAGCATGAGCAGTTTGCGGAGCCTATTGTGATATTTGGACCTCAACCCCAATAAGATCACTATGTTGATGAATCGATCCATATTTTGGCCCTGGAACTCATTTTCAAATCTCCAACACCCGGTTGCCCCCCCATTGTGGCACTGAACGCCACCACTCTGAACCCCTCTGATACTTTTTTTAAAAAAAAAAAAGTTTATATTTGTTTTTTATTATTTTTTATTATAAGTGACACACATCACAATATGATTAGAGTTGACATGGCAGATAACGGATTCTGTCAAATTTTTTAACAGCAATGACCTATTTGTTTTTTTTTTTTGCTTACCTCAAGCAGTGTTTTGTCACTTTTAAAATCTCTTGGAGCTATTTATCACAACCTTAAACCACAGGCACCCAAAATATATTTATCCATTTTCTTTATACCAAGGTTTTATAAAACACGTTGAAACCTAAACTATCATAATTATTTCCTTTAAGCAGCTAGATTTGACAGAGCACTGCCTAAGCAATGCAATTTTTCACTAACTGCAGCCATGTGTTGAACCCTGAAGCAAACAAGAGCTCTCAATGGCTATCTCATGCCCCATAGCATAAGCAAATATTGCCTCTGCACAGCCTTAATAAAACATAGAGAATATGTTTCACCTGCTTTCTATATATCTTTTCTTCAACAGTTCCACATGTCATTAATCTATATACAATGACATCCTTCTTTTGCCCTATTCGATATGCACGATCAACACTTTGGTTATCCGTACTGCACAAAAAAAAGGGTGGGGGAAAGAAAGTAGTTAGATTTAGTTTAAAAACCCTTGATCCACGGGTAAGTCCATTACCTTCCCTGGAAAGCCAATTTTCAGGGCAAAAGCAAACCAAAAAAAAAAAAACAGAAACAATAAATGGAAAGCAAGAAAAATGTACATATTTCAATGACCATATAATTTGTACATCACTACAAACAACAGAGGAATAGGAAAATTAAAAAGGAAAAAAAAAAGAACAAGAAGAAGAAACGCTGAGTGTAGTAATATCAGCATAGGAGCTGTACATAAATGGTTCCTAGCAAAGAGTGTTTAATGCCATTACTTGAGCAGGATAAAGAAGTGAAAGAGAAGGCAAAATATTCAACAATGCTCCACAAGAATCTCATATAGAAGCAGTTTATCGCATTATTCGCTACTTAAAATTATCACCAGGTAAAGGGCTGTTATTTTCTCAACATGGTCATTTGAAAATAGAAGCCTATACAGATGTAGATTGAGCTAGATCAATTATGGATCGACGGTCCACGTCAGGATATTGCATTTTTGTGGGAGGTAATTTAGTTACATGGCGGAGCAAAAAACAGTAAGTGGTTGCTAGATCCCGTGCAGAGGCAAAATTCAGAGCCATGGCTCATGAAGTGTGTGAAACATTATGGTTGAAAATACTCTTGAAAGAGCTTAGTTTTGTCTCCAAGGACTCTATGCGATTGTATTGTGACAATAAGGCGGCTATCAGTATCAATCATAATCCAGTCCAACTCGACCGAACCAAGCATTTTGAAATTGATCGACACTTCATTAAAGAAAAACTTCGAGAAGGCATCATCTGCACTCCATATGTGAAGACGGGAGAACAACTTGCAAATATCTTGACAAAGGGAGTATCTGGTGGTGTTCTTCATTCATCCTTATGCAAGCTGGGTATGCAAGATATCTATGCTCCATCTTGAGGGGGAGTGTTGAAGATTTGAGAGACAAGATCCTGCTCGATTTATGCTTGTTATTATTGTCTTTATGTTGATTTGATTACATTGTAATATCGCATTATTTCTTTCCATATTAGGTTCTAGGTCTTTTCTATTTAACCTACGTAGCCGTATGGAACTAAGCAAGTGACTAAGAATTCTTCTCTATTTTTCTACTTAAACAACCTGTTGTTTGGTTCCCAGTTAATCAACCGGTCATTTTCTTCATGCCTACATGACTCATTCTGGTGTTCACAAAACAACTTATCGTTTTGTATTTCTTCCCCCACCGTCTCATAGGGCCACTAGAAAAACTCACTACCACATCAAAAAGTCATGTTCTCTTCATCAAGCACATAGCACATGTCCTCTAGTGATGGAAACTACACAAGCACTCAAGATGCTATAGATTTTGCCAAAGAATCACAGAAATGCCTTTTCTATGACAATCAGCACAAACCCAAGGCCAATGCCGGTCTTTTGTGTTGGCAATACAATCATGAACAAAAAAAAACAAAGAGGAAGGAAGGGAAAAATGTCTTATTCTAACGATTTGCTTCATACGCTTACACAAGTTCAAATAGAAAAAATTTACAGCCTATTATGGAAAATACATAACGCACATCGTAACTTTCCTTTCCTTCCTCAGTACTTCTCTTCTTCAATACGTAAGTTCCTTCTTCAACATCTAATATGGAAATCAAATTAGATCAGCCAAGGAAATTCGAGAAGAGTTTCAATGCTACTTTTGTATCTCTTGTTCTGAAGAAAGTTGAGACGGTGGCAAAGTTTCCTCTCCCTTTTGGCTAAGTGATTGTAGAGGGAGGCTCTGTAGAGATCAGTGGTGGACATTAAATATGATAGTTTGAGAAGAGGTTGGTGTTCAAAGAGGTCGGGGGCGTCCTATGGTATGGGAGTGTGGAAATGTATAAAGAGGGAATGGGAAGGTTTTTTTAAACATGTGAGGTATGAGGCAGGAGAAGGATCTAAAGTGCAATATTGGCTGATGTTTGGTGTGGAGAGCAGCCTTTGAAGTTCTCATTTTTGGAATTTTGCAGGTCCTTTGTCTCGTAAACTAGGGTCCAAGGGAGGAGCTTTTATTCACAACTGCTCTTGTTAAGGATCCATGAGTGGTGAATCATATGCAGTTCTGGAATTGAAACATTCATTGGAATATTTACTTATAAGACATTTGCATGATTGGGAGGTAGAAGTGATCTCTAGTTTCTTTGAGTAGCTGTATTCTTAAAAAGTAAGGCATGGAAGTGGGGATAAAATTTGTTGGATTCCTTCTAAAAGGAAATCCTTTGAAATGAAATCTTACTATCAGGTGTTATCTACTCTGGTAAGTTCCCCTTTTCCATGGAAGAATATGTGAAAAGTGAAGGCTCCCTTGAGAGTAGCATTCTTTGTGTGGACAGCAACCTTAGTTAAAATCTTAACTTTGGATAATCTACAAAAAGAGAATGTTATTGTGGCGGAGTGTTCTTGTATGTGTAAGAAATGTGGGAAGTCTTTTAATCATCTTATCCTTCATTGTGAGGTTGCAAAGAAATTGTAGAATGCGCTTTTCTAGTTTGGTGTTGATTGAGTTATGCCTCGAAGGATTAGCGAGATGTTGGTGTGCTGGAGGCGACAATTGAGAAACTGTACTACTTTGAAAATATGGAGGTTTGCTCCTTTGTGTTTAAAGTAGTGTCTTTGGAGAAAGTAGAATGCAAGGAGCTTTGAAGATCAAAAGAATTGATTGTTAGAGCTAAGAAGATGATTTTACAATCCGTTTTTCTGAGTTTTTGGAATTTTGTTCTTCATTTTCTATTCTTTAGGGGTTCTCTTGTATACTTCATGTGTACAAGAGTTGCGCCCCTCTGCGCTCTTAATGAATTTACATTACTTATTAGGAAAAAAAAAAAAAAGATCAGCCATTTGGGACGTTTCCTTCTTCATCACCCTTATTAAAGTACCTGGGCCTCAAAACTACAAATATTTCCAACATTACCCACAAGTACATAACCAATAACTCAACAACTACCTTGACTTCTTTATTTCGAACGTTGCTGCTCCCCCCCCCCCCCCCCACCCCCAAGCGCACACCTCCACTTTCACTATGCTCTATTTTGCCATTACCAATCCTAGATTAAATTACAAAGATTATGTCTACTTCTTTAAGAATGAATTCCTATTTGACCAAGAAGCCAAAAAGTTGTGCTAGTCAGAAGGTAGGAATGCACTGAATTTTTACAAGATACATAACCTAATAATCAAATAAATATGATACAAAGCAAGCATATTGAAACGAATACAAAACAAAGAAGCATTAAATAGATTTAGGATAAATTAGAAAAATAGATGTTACAGATGCATGATGAAACCTGTAAGAGAAAGTAAGGTTGTATATGCAAATATTCAACAAAAGCAAGCAGTAATAACTTGTAATTCTTTAAGTACATATTCCAAAGTATTATGTAATACTTTTTTTTTTTTATAAATTTCAAGAATTGTTCATTTGCCAAAATCCAGCAAATTGTAAAATGATAAAACAGCTTTAAAAAGGACCTGGGATTCCAAGCAGGATCAACTACAATCACACGGTCTGCTCTTGTTAGCGTAAGGCCTAGACCACCAACTTGAGAAGTCAAGAGAAATATGGGAGCCCCTATACCTTCTTGGAAATCCTAAGGACAAAAAGGAACAAAAGGATCATTAAGTACTATTAAAATGAATAATTCTTACCATTTTGATTATGTACAATACTTACACTAACAATCTTTACTCTGTCACTAGCTTTTGTGGTGCCATCAATGCGTAAGAACTCATAACCTTTGGATACAATTGAATCCTATTAAAACAGGTCAGCAATACGTTAATTCATCCAAAAGCCTCACATAACAACGAATGGCAGTCAATAAGACAATGTGCAACTCAACAAGCCTTCACTCTTAGAACTTTAACTCATCATTTCAAGTTCATGCACTAATTTTTATCACTTGATTAAAAGTAATACCAAAATTTTGTCCAAATCTATACCTGTTCAATCATCATGATTTTCATAATGTTCAGTTGCAAAAAATAAAATAAAAAAGAAAGTTTATAAATAATCAATCAATTATCAACGTTGTGAAAACATGCACCCAATGTGAACAAGGTTAGATATTGACTTTCACAGAAGACATTCAGAATTTTAAACCAGTGTATTTACTACAAACTTCAAACTTTAAGATTTGAAGTTTCAAGATTACATGGCCATTCTAATTAGAACACAAATTTTGTAGATGTAGTTATATTAGTATTGTCCAGAGTGTACTGCAGTAGAAATACACATTATAAGATATTCAAATACAAATCTCTCATCCTACAACTAGGATACAACCAGGGATGTAAATGTACCTTCTAATGAGTTAATGGAGCTTCAACAATAAGGATAGATAACAGCTTAAAACTAAATTTTTAATATCAGATCTGTTAGGAGATATATGTTGTGTTAAGTATTAGTATTATTCTATTTTCAGGTAAGATTAGTATTATTCAAGAAGGGTATTTTAAGTCTTTTGGAAGTGGCTGAGTTCTATTATCCTCGGCCCTGTTCTCTTCTTTCTACCAAACCTTATGCAAACTCTTCATATCTAACATGGTATCACAGGAGGTTTGCTGTTATATTTCTAGTTCCCCTGTTCTTCTTTCTTATCATCTTCTCATGTTCTATTTTGTCCATTGTCCTGAGATAAATCAGATATTGTCAATGAGATCTGATGCAATCAGATCATGCGAGTTTTCCATTGCTGTTTTCCTTTTTTTTCTTGGCTTTCATTGCTCTGATCGTCATCCCTGGAATGTGCTACAGTCAGCATTTATCAGCAGTTCTCACTGTTATCAAGCCATCTATCAATTATCGTTATCATCACCAAGCCACCATTCATCATTATTGTTTGTCGTTGTCAGCCTAAGTTGTCATTAAAGTCGCTGCTAGCCATTTGTTACCAAGTTGTTTTCTCCAAAGATGCACTTGGGTCATGATAAATGAATTGGGTCAACCTATGTGTTCAAATTATTGGTAGTTTTTTTTGTTTCAGATTATTGATCTAAAGCCCACATTCAGTTAAGATCAGTGAACTAATTCAAGCCCACATTCAGTTGGTCCAGTCCAATGTTAAATAAATGGTTCAGGTCCAATTTAAACTTGTTCACCATGACTTCAATATTGTTCCAATTTATTGAACTATTCCTTACATCTCTTATGGAACCAATCCTGGAGTAACTGCTTCAAACCACATATAGCCTTCTTCAATTGGCATACACTGCCTGATTGTTGGGTCTCACAATCCTCCACTGTCCTCTTTATTGTCTAATAGTCTCTACAGTCAGCCTCATTAGATTTTTCCATTGCACTCGAGGATGGTAAGTGTTAAAATATTGATTAAATAATTAAATTTACCTCTTCCTATTAACTTAAACTTTTGGGAAAAGTGGTAATTTAACTTAGTATCAAAGAGTTCGAACCTTGACTACGTCATTTACCTCACTTTTCAATTAAGTATTTTACATATTGGGCATCACCTATTAAAAAAGGAGTTTAAGCCCACACGTGAGGAGAAGTGTTAAAGTATTGATTAAATAATTAAATATACTTCTTCCTATCAGTTTAAGCTTTTGGGATAAGTGGTGATTTAACAATAAGAAATCTTGTAACCTTTCTTACAAGCTCCACAGCTCATCCTATCAAATATTTCCTATTTAATGCCAGTTAATCTCCTACCTTCCATTGTTTTATTTCATTCTTGTTATCGGTTTCATCTCCTCAATCTGTTGAGGAAGCATATTATGATCTTAGTTAACAAATAGTTATGGAAGAGGAATTGGTTGTTCTTTATCAGTGCCAAAATTATGAGCTCGCTACACTTTCTTCTAGGAAAAAACTTATTAGTTGCCGATAAGTGTACACTGTTAAGTTCCTCCCTGATGATTCTGTTAAGGGGCTAAAAGCCGGGCAACTTGCCAAAGAATTTATTCAAACATATGGCATTGACTATACTAAAATTTTCTCTTTAATTGAACAACATCTTCTACGTGTTATCATCCCTTTGACAACCATGTTCATTGGCCACTTGATAAGTTTAAAGTCAAAAATGTGTTTCTACACGGTGATTTGACTAAAAAGGTTTACATGGACCAACGTCTTGCATTTGTTCATCAGGAGCAGTATGGTCAAGTATGTTAATTGAAGAAGGCTACATATGATATGCAATCACTCCGAGCTTTGTTCGATAAGTTTAGTGAAGCAATGTTAGAGTTAGGTCTTTAATGATGTTAGTGGACCATTCTGTTAGCAAGAATACTAACTCTAGCATGATCATTTCTGTAGTGTATATTATTATTCGCAATGATAGTAAGGGTATTACTGAAGATAAGTAGATGGACCTATCTACTCACATAAACAATTAATACACTCAATATAAGACAGATTATAGGAGCAAAAATATGTTTACAGAGTACTGCATACATATGATTCCATTTATTATGGAACATAACAAGTTATAGTAAGTGCAGCAACAGAAATTTAGAAATAAGTAATTCTTTGCAAAAACAAGTACTAGGTTTTTGGAGCTAATAAAAAAACAAAGCAAGAATGTATATGAACACACACACACATATATATATAGAGTGAGAGAGAGAGCAACAAGAATTCATCGAATTGACAGAAATAAGACAACACCCCAGAGAGCACATGTATATCATAAGCAGATTTAAAAGTCAAATAAAAAAAAAACAACTTCAACCACATTGCAGTAACGCATGCATGAGAAATACAAATAAGGATGCGAAGTTGAATCCATCAAAAGGCACAAGACATGCACTAGATGATAAGTACCAAGATGATAATTTTACCGCTGTTGTTTTCTCTCCTTTTGGCTCAAAAATATATAGATTTTGTACCAAAAAAGTATTGACTCAGACTGACACAAATATCCAATTCATGGAATGTACCATATATATAGATATGCAAACAGGGAAACAACAAGCATATGGTGGAATCTTCAGAGTAAATTTAACACCATATAGGCATATTTAAATTGTTATTTTAAATTAAAATAAGATGGGAGTCTTTATAACTGATGATGTTTTATGTCCAATGCACGTTGTCTTGAATTTCTCTCTTCAAAAGATGATTCAAAAAACAGAGCTTGATGGAGATAAGTTTCTTAAAGTTTATGATGCATGTATATATATGCATGAATCATATATTGTACTCCAGGTTGACCCTGGCCATTGTACTCCACTCCAAGTACCCAGGTGTATGTTTGTGTTTTTTTTTTTCACTTTTTCTTTTTGATAACTATGCTTGCATTAAAAGAAACTTCATACACCAATTAGTATACCATTATGCGCAAGCAAGATTCAGATAATGCCTTAATGCATGCCCAGAAATATTCATTTTCACTAAAACAATATATTAACAATAACGTAAACTTAAACTTTCCAAGTTTCCCATATTATCAACTATTTAAGACAAATTTTGAAAATAAAACCAGAGTTGGGACTAACCTGAATAAGATTAAGCATCTTACGAGTCTGAGAAAAGATAAGAACACTATGCCCCTCCAATATTAAGTTATCCTATGACAAAGCATTCAAAAATTTATATTGAGCAATCAACTTAAACATGCAGAGCATTAATTACTAATGTAGAGCAATCCTCACCAATAAAGACATGATGAATGATAGTTTGCATGACACATTGTCATGGCTTTCTTCCAAGTCATCTGTTTCAGCAACATCAGCTATGTGCATTGCCAATTTTTCAGCCAATTTGACATCTTCTGGTTTGAACATCGACTCCATCCCTTCCAGTACATCTGCAGCAGCTCTCTTTGTCAAGAGAAGTGGATGATCACATATTTTCTTCAGAATCTGTTTCAAATCATATAGTATTTTATAAGAATCTTGTCCGAAAAAGAATAACAACCTAAACATCAATTTTTTGAGGCTAAAGATCAGAATAGCTTAAAACACAGAAAAATTAATGATAGTTTTGCCCCTCAACCTTGGCTCAAGTAGTTGAAAGAAAATAAGGAAAAAGAAGCATGACAAGGTTTAAACAAGAACATATGGAGAAATAGGAAATTAATGGTACTGCCCAGTGACAAAGTCTTCCAATAAAACATATAAAACAAAAACAAAAAAGACAAAATAACAGCAAAAATTTAATGAAATCCATTGGTTACTGGATGCTAATCCGAGCAGCTTAGAACATAAGAACTAAAACAAAACCAGTTCCAACAGTCAAAATATAAGTATAAACCCCTTCCAGTAAATGCTTATTTTTTTATGTTTCAACGTAATCCTTTCTTTTTATTTTTTGTACTTAGGGATGCCTTACGCTTTTTTTAAAATTAATTCTTACTTATCAAAAAAAATTATGTTTCAACGTAATCATCGGCCAGGAAAATCCTTCTACCAAAACACATTGACAGGCAATTGTTCTTCTTGAACAAGATTATCATAATTTTAGTTATCTAGGGAAAAAAATTTTCAAGATGGAAACTATTCTCTCCCTGATTTTATTATGAGTTTATTTACACTTTTATTCTGAGAGTAACCGCCTATTATTTGCTTTCCATATTAAGCTTTATATTCTCTCCTACTTAAGCCTATGCAATCGTGTGAAAGATTATAACTGAATAACAGTTTTTTCTCTTCTCTTTTCCATTCTTCTCTACTTGGTATAAGAGCAATTTTTTCTTGGGTCCTTGATTTCTTTTCTCTTCGTTGGATCTTGCGATCCCATTTGAGTGGGTTCACTCTCACACCCACTCCACTGATACAATCAAGTTAGCAAATCGTTCTAAATTGGACTGATAAGGTGATTCAATTGAGCAAACCAATTCCGATGTCATATATATAAGGACCAAAATAAAAAACTTACCTTGATTATGTTGACAATGAAATCACAAGCCATGCAAACAAAATAAAGGAAATTAATATTTGATGCTAAAATAGACAAGTAACATTTGCATCATACAATACATTTCTATGAACTTGAGATTTATGAATTTTATATAATTTCCTAACTAGGTTACAATTTCATGGCCCATAACCCAGTCTGATTAAATGGAAAACCCCTATCCTATGCTTGTGCAAGGTCAAGGCCAAATTATTTATTCGACTGTGTTATATCGCTTGTTGTCTCGAAAACTTAAACTAATAGGAAATACTTAATTTAATTATTTAATTAATATTCTACCATTTCCCCCCACATGTGAAGCTAGACAATATTTAATTAAAATAAAAGACAAACTCTAGAATCAAGGTTGAAACTCATAACTTTATTTTTTTTTTTTGATAAGGGAAAAGTTTTATAAAAAGCGTAAGGCGCCCCTAACTCATAACTATTATTTTGATACTATATCAAATCACTAGTCGTCCCAAAAGCTTAAATCGATAGGAAAATACTAAATTTAATCATTTAATTAAAATTCTAATAAATTGAATCACATTGCACTTAAGAACATTACTATCGGTCAATATATTGAATCCATTGGAGCTCATGTCCAAGCATAGCTGAATAGCTTCCTAAAAAATAAATTCCAACAAATTATAATCTTTGATTTCTATGTTCACTAGATGATCCTGCAGCTTTTTTATTTTTCTTAGTATAGTAAAATGGCCCATCAAGAACATAAAGGAGACAAAATTCAGCAGCCAATACTGTACTGTTTGGCAAAAGAACAGCAGTCATAAAACTCAGGACCAAGGGTGGAACAAAGTGTTGCTTTGGGGGGGTTATTGTCCCCCCAAAATTTTAAAAATACCCTCAAAATTTATGGTTTTTTATGAAATATCCACCAAAACTAAAATTTTACACCCCAAATTTTTTATTTTTTTAAATTAAATGTCTGGTTCCACCCTTGCTCGGGACCAATATAACATCCCCCCCCCCAAAAAAAAATTCATTATCATTAAAAAGGAAGGAAAAAAAGAGACTCAATACATGCATTGAAAAGGCCAAATCATTTAATTATTATTCAAAGAGTAGGTACCTTTTAGAGCAAAATAAAACGAGCCAAAAAATAAGCATTAAGATAGCCTCTAAGATTTTTACGTGTTATTGAAGCCTCATTCGATGCTTATATAGAGTACATTGGAATTAATTCCAAATTAAGTTATTTCACTTAGTCATGAATCATTATTCAGATAAGCATTTTTGTCATTTTTCATTTGAACTCCCAGAATAAAAACGTTAAACACTGAGACACTAAAAGAACAACATTGTTTCATATCACAAGTAAATTATTATCACAACAATAAAAAAAATATTTTTGAACATAAAATAATCCCATGCTTTTTAACTTAACTAGAGAAAAATGAATCTCCACTAATAGGTCAATGCCCATCATCACCACCAGCTATTTTAAATAAAAACAAATTTAGCAAAGAAGTCACAAGACAACATTTCCGGATTCATAATCCAAGGCATCACTAGATATTAAAAAATTAAAACAAATAATTTAACAAAGAAAAAACAGCAGAAAGAGCAAAGGATAACAAACAGTACTGTAAGTGCAGCCAGTGGTGAGCCATCGAAAGCTGAAAGAACCAGCTCACTCTTTAAAAAAGCTTCATAAAGTTGTCGCTACACAATATAAGTGCAAACAGTGAGATCAACATAACAATTTGAATGAAACCACAATGCAAGATGAAATGAAATGTAGACTGAGAAAAAGCAATCAGACCTGGCAACTAGTTAGCCTTAGCCACACGATGACCTCATTCTTCTTAGAAAGTTTGAGATTTGACTTGGAATTATCTTCACTAAAAACCTCACTCTTTAAACGACGCAAAAAATAAGGTTGAATACGTTCTCTTAGCTCCTGTTTAAGAAAAAAAAAGTATCTACAACCCATTATTGTCCTAAACTGGCATTAAAGAAACAAATTTGACATTACCTGTGAGAAAGCAAGGAAAAACAAGATGCAAGCACAAGAGCTATGACGCAATAGAAACAGATACATAGGGAACTTAGAAATATGCAGCAAACAACAAGCCTCAAAGACAGAAAGTGACATTGACAAAGTTCCTTTGAAACAGATACATAAAACAGACTCCAATACTTGCAATCTTATCACTACCAATTCTTGGCTATACTATAATGAACTATTCGAACCTCACTGGAAACCTGTTTGTAAGTTGCAGCCAAAATTCACAGAAAAGGTTTAAAAGTTCTAACTTTTATATATAGATATTGGCCATGTTTACTAAATTTGAAATATCACATATGTAAAGTTCCGAGAAGCTACAAATATTTGACTCCACAATTCTTGCCTGTTGAGACAGGCAATAGCAGACTGAAAACCTACATCAAAGTATAATTTAAGTCAAGAATTTGCAAGTACAACTTCCTTCAGCGCTGAGTGCAGCCCCTTATCTAGCCGTAAGAACCACAGTGGTCCTCTATCAACTGGTATGAGTGGTTCTACTTTGGCGGTAGCAAAGAAGAATTCAGTTGGGACTATTGGAAGGTCATATGCCAAAGCTCTGGTGGGGATGTGTGGTCTAATGGGTTAGTAGGGCCCTTTAATCAGCTTAGTAGGATTAGTTTATTTGTAATTTTTCAGTTTTGATGGGCCAATTATTATGTAATTCCAGTAGGCATTGTCCTAGTAGTTAGGCTGTTGTAATTTTATTAGACTAAACCGATCTAATCGCTTTTGTATTCTGTGAATTGTATAATAGGCTAAGTGAAGGAATAAAGAAGGGGAATCAAAACTATTATCCATAAAATTCATCTTCTTCTTTCTCATTTCAAGGCTAACTACCTCGAATACAATCAATTTTGGATAAAAAATCATTCAATTGTTCGATCATTTAGATTACATTCCATCCCATATACACCTAAATCTTCACATTATCAAAATTCTTTCATCCATTCCACACAAACCATCATTCAAACAACACTTGGAAATACATTCAGATAATCAAATGTGTAACAAGGTAAGGCAGTTTCCGGCAAGGGACTTAATGTGTAGGGGCATTTTTGGAATTTTAGATGGAAAAGAACAGAGGGAACATGGTGGCAGAGGCAGGGAAACGATTGGAGAAATTTGGGGGAATCATGAAATTCAAGGTGGCCATGACAGTACGCATGTCCTCAAGGGTGAAAACATAGATTTTCGCTCCCTTAGGAACATGATGGTATTGCTAATTGAGGAATTGGAACGTTGCATCGTCAGGATAGGGGAGGGTCAGGGTGTTAATGGTCCTGAGAGTGTTGTAGGCCAGCCAAAAGGTGTTCTTGATGAGTTGAAGTCAAAGCCAATTGGGAGAGGCTCGATCTTTGCAGCCCAAGTGCCCAAGCATTTGACTCGTTAGGGGTGGCCCGACCAAACAGGGTGAAAGAAAAAGATTCAGGCCTGATGGGTGTTTTGGAGCCCAGTACTTTAAATCAACATCGGCCAAAGAGTTTGGAAGTGGGAGCTTCCTCAATGGGCTTAGGTGCAGGAGTGGGCTCATGTTCTTCTCAGCCAAGTAGGCATTAGTAGACGAAGCCCAATTCAAAGGAGATGACGTCTTTTGAGTTCGGGTGCAGTTCCTTTGGTGGCCCAACACACTCGGACGCGTGCTAAGATTTTGGGCCTGCATCGGTCAACTACAGCCCAAGTGTTAAGTCACTTTAGACCCAAGCCCACTAACCTAAAGTGGAAAATTAAGTCAATCTTGGGGGTCTCATCTTTAGGGTTGGGTGAGGGAGTGGATTCAAGTCATCCTACCACTCAGCTTGCTGCCTCTTCGATAGCTAAGCAGCTACCTCCTATGTCTGTCGTTGATCACTTTGGTGGAGTCAAGAAGGAGTTTCAAGGCAATTCAAGCAGCATAGGTTATAAATCCACTATCGGAGGTTCTTTATCAAAAACTATGGCCACCCTGTCATTGATGCTTCTGCTAACCAGAGTTTTGGTTTCAAGTCCGAATTGCGCCGGCAAGGACTTAGTAGCGGGTGTTTCGGATGTTTGTTTGCAGGTTGAAGAGTTTATGGATGTGAATACTCATACAAGTAGATCTCTCAATGATGGTGCATTTGTTGTACAATGTTTGGGTGTCACAAACTTCGTGGGAGGACCTAAGGCATTAGAGTGGGCTTTAAGCCTTTAGGGATGGTAAGAAAGTGCACATTCTAGACTTTATCCCTGGGGCTTTTTTTGTTTCTCTCGGAATGAGCAACAAGGGAGGCAATGAAGTGGGAAAGGACCTCGTGACCATCCAGACATCCCTATAGATAGAAGGCAAAGAGGGGATAAACCTGACCAATAGGAATGGCAACGAGATTACCCCTCTAAAATGAAACTCTATTATGGGGAAGAGCATAAGGATCACAAGCCGTTAAACGTCCATCCTTTTGTTATTGAAGAGCCAGTTATGCCTATTTTAGATTCTTTAGATTCAGTGCTCCAGTAAGTAAAATTTTCTGTAATTTTTTGGGGATGTCTTATGAAGGGTTTGAGGATGAGGTGATGACCTTGCTCACAGCTAATGAAGCGAGTCAAACTCAGAATGGTTCGGCTAGTCCATCTAGTTCTCTTTCTAAGGCAATAAACAGAAGGCACCGCGAATTAAAAAGGTTAGCATGTTCTATCAATTAAGACCTTAAGGGATGTAAGACTAGCAAAGGCAAAGGTAAGGGGAGGGCTCCAACTGATTCAATACGAAGCCTAACATTTTTGTCTTGGAATGTTCGCAGGTTGAATGAGATGGATAAAAGATTGAGGATCAAGTGTCTCCTTAGATATTGGAAGGTTGATATTGTTTGTCTTCAAGAAACCAAGTTAGAGCTTGTGGCTAGGACAGTTGTGCGTTGTGCATAATCTTTAGGTTGTCAACATGTGGACTAGTATTATTTAGGCTTCAGAGGGGCTTCTGGAAGGATCTTATTAATGTGGGATAAAAGGGTGGTGGAGAAAGTTGAGAAGTGTATGGGGGACTTTTTGTTTTGTTTGCTCTTTCAAAAACATTAGTAATAATTTTGAGCGGGCTTTTGCAAGCGTTTATGGCCCTAATGTCAATAGTAACAGTAGAGTGCTCTCGAATGAATTGGTGGGCTTTGGTGGAACTTATCGTGGTGCATTAGGGGTGATTTCAACATCACCCGTTATCCGAGTAAGAGATCTAGTGACACCCGTAGTTTTCTGAGTTCACTTTTGAATAGGGTCTTATGGATCTCCCCTTATAGGTGGAAACTACATGTGGTCTAATAACTGTGATCCTCCATCGTGGTCCAAAATTGACAGATTTCTTCTCTCTCCCAAGACCAGTTTCCTAATGCTTCTCAAAAGAGGCTCCCTAGACTTTTATCAGATCATTTCCCTTTACTATTGGATTCTGGTGTTGTGGTAACGAGCAGAGGGTATTTTAAGTTTGAGAATATGTGATTAAAGTCAAATGGTTTTATCAGATCATTATAGCTTCCAAGGCTCCCCTAGTTTTATTATGGCACGTAATTGAAAGCCTTGAAATCCGATTTGAAAAATAGAATGAGGAGGTTTTAGGCAACGTTGAGAAGCAAAAAAAGGTTGTTTTGGATGAAATTCGCGATCTTTATACTATTGCAAAAAGAAGATCCTTATGGACCTTATCTGATGATGAAAGGTTGAGAAAGGAAGAGATCACCAGGGATTTAGAGAGACCTATTCTTCTCAAAGAAGTGAGTTAAAGGCAAAAGTCTAGGGCTCTTTGATTGAAAGAGGGAGACAATAATATTAAAATCTTTCACTGTGTGGTGAATTCGAACAAAAGAAACAACACTGTTGACTCCTTAGTTGTTAATGATTTTATCTTTTTAGATCCTACAGTAATAAAGGAGCATTTTGTGCAATTTTACAATAAACTTTATTCAAAACAATTCAGTTGGTGACAAAAGCTGGATGGTCTTTCTTTCAATTCAATTGGTGTTGGGGAGGTTATGTGGTTGGAGAGAGCATTTGAGGAGAGTGTAGTTTTTGAGGTAGTGAAAGCCCTAAATGGTGATAAGGCACCGCGTCTAGATGGTTTTTTCATAGTTATTTTTTTATAGACTTGTTGGGAGGTCATTAAAGAGGATTTCATGAATGTTTTCCAAGAGTTTCATCTTCGAAGGAAGTTTGAAAAGAGTCTTAACGCAACTTTAATTCCCTCATCCCTAAGAAAGCTGGGTTGTGGATATTTAGGACTTCCGTCCCAATAGTATTGTGGGTGGTGTTTATAAAATCATCTCTAAAGTCCTAGCGAACAAGCTAAAAAAGGTGTTGGAGAAGGTTATTTCCAAGTCTCAAATGCTTTCATCAAGGGGAGACCAATCTTAGATTCAGTTCTAGTAGCTAATGAATTATCTCCAAATTAGAT
The DNA here is from genome assembly GCA_900184695.1 of Betula pendula. Lineage (NCBI taxonomy): Eukaryota > Viridiplantae > Streptophyta > Magnoliopsida > Fagales > Betulaceae > Betula > Betula pendula. The sequence continues at coordinate 63,589 of FXXK01000161.1, forward strand.
CAGGAGAACCAGGTGTGCTTTGTAAGTTGGACCTTAAGAAGGCATACAATTGTTAACTAGGGTTTTGTGTTGTATCTATTAAGGAGATGTGGTTTTGAGGAGAAATCACAAGGTTGGATCACCCACTGTATTTCCTGGTGCGTTTCTTGGTTCTGATTAATGGATCTTCGTCAAGTTTCTTTAATAGCTCCCATGGGCTGAGACAAATGGATCATTTATCAACTCTACTCTTTGTGGTTGATGGAAGCTTTAAGTAGAATGTTGTCCGCCACAGTGAATAGTGGACTCTAATCAAGATTTTCGATGGGGAGGAATAACGACGAGGTCCTAGTGTCTCATCTCTTGTTTGCGAGTGACACTTTGATGTTTTGTAAGGTAAATCCATATCCTCTCCGCCATAAGCTCTACGTCTTCCTCTGTTTTGAAGTTGTCTCGAGATTGAAAGTTGGTCCATGTTGGCATGTGGATGGTGTTGGGGGCTTGGCTTGTATCCTTGGGTGTACAGTGTCATCTTTGCCTTTGAAGTATTTGGGGCTTCCTTTAAGGGCTTTGTACAAGGCTAAATCAATAGAAGATAGCATTGTTGAAAAAATAGAATGTCGCTTGACTAGTTAGAAGAGGCTTTATTTGTCTAAAGGTAATAGGTTAACTTTGATTAAAAGCACTCTTTCCAATTTGCATGCTTATTATCTGTCCATCTTCCCCAACGCCGTAGGTGTTGCCAACCGAATTGAGAAACTTCAGGGGGATTTTTAGTAGGATGGAATTGGAGACAAGTTCAAATTCCATCTAGCCAGCTAATCTAAGATTTGTTCTAAGATTTTCTCTAGTGGGTTTGGGGGTTAGAATTTTTTTTTTTTTTTTTTATAAGTACAAAAAATTTCATAGATATTTTTTCATATATCATATCATAGAAATATGATTCAATTTAACCGAACTCTTTCGGAGAAATGGTTATGGCATTATGCCACGAAGAGGGAGGCTTTGTAGAGATCGGTGGTGGAACCTAAATATGATAGCATGAGGGGAAGATGCTGTTCCAAGGAGGTTGTTGGACCCTTCGGGATGGGGGTGTAGAAAAATATTAAGAAGGGGTGGGGGTTTTTTTAGATTTGTCAGATTTGAGGTGGGAGATGTCTAAGATCAGTTTTGACATGACTTATGATGTGGGGATTATCCACTAAACATAACTTTTTCAGAATTGTTTAGTATTGCTCGCTCTAAGGAGGCTTTGGTGGTGGACTATATGCAATTTTTTAACATGAATATACAGTTCAATATTTTTTTTATCAAATGAGTGCATGATTGGGAGGTGGACTTGATCACCTCGTTCTTTGATCTCCTTTATTCTCTTAGGTTGAAACAAGGTGGCAGGGATAGAATCTATTGGATCCCTTATGAAAAGGCAGATGTTCAAGGTCAAATCCTTTTATCATGCCCTTGGCACTCTTGTTGGCTATCCATTTTCATGGAAAAACATTTGGAGAACTAAGGCTCCTTTGAGAGTGTCGTTCTATATTTGGATAACCTGAGAAAGAGGCAAGCCATAGCGGTGGATTGGTGCTACATGTGCAAGAATGAGTAGACCATAGATCATCTTCTTCTCTACTAAGAAGTGGCTAGAGAATCATGGGTTTCAATCATCCATCTTTTCGTGGGCGATGCCAAGAAAGGTGGTGGAATTGGTGGCTAGTTTGAGAGGTCAGTTAGGAAGCCATTGCATTTTAGGAGTTTGGAGGATGGCTCCTATGTGCTTAATGTAATGCATTTGGCGAGCGGAACGCAAGAAACTTTAAAGATTGTGAAAGACGATGTTAGAGTTAAAAGTTGATATGTTCAAATCTCTATATTCTTGGATAGCGGTGCACAATAGTCCTTGTTTTTATAGTTTATTGAATTTCTAGACTTGTGTTCTTTTTCTCCCTAGTTGGGAGTCTCTTTTTGACTCCTTGTATACTTGAGTTGCTCCTCTAACGCTTTCTAATAAGATTGATTTACGTATTAAAAAAGAGTTTTATAAGTACAAGTTCATTGTTCACCAACACACTAATGTAAAACATATGGTCAAAATTGTTGAAATAAGAAAACCAAAAGCGGTAAAACAAATACAGAAACAGTAGTATCAATGGACCTGGAATTTATGGATCTCACATTTTAGATTTACAGGTGCCCCATAAGGGAAAATTTGGTAAGTGATCATTTGCTCCATCACTTGCATTACCTTTGCAACTGCTGAACCAATACGCTTTTCCCTATCCGAAGCCTTTTTTTCATTTCCACGTAGAATGGCATATTCAAACTTTTCCTTAAACCTGAGAAACCCTGAAATCTCATGCTACAAGAAACACAAACATAATTGATGACAGCTGTAGCAAGAAGAATTTATTACCATTGCTTGTCACCCAGTAGGTCAGGACAACAGAAGTTGAACAAGGCCCACAACTCCTAAAAAAACAGTAGAACACTATACCAGATCACATATCTAGTTTTTAATGACAACGCACCATAATAACTTTGGACTCCTTGATTATACTTATAGAAAATAACAAAAAGGTCACACAACGAATGCCACACAGAATACCTTCAGATTGTTTTGTAATGGTGTGCCACTGATGATAATACGACAAGCACTTGGTATCTCAAGCAAACTTTTGGCTCTCTGTGTACTAGGATTCTTTACAAGATGCCCCTGGAGTTTTAAATAGGTTAATCAGATAAAGTGATGTCCTGAGGTTAAGTGCAAACAAATTCTTATACAAATGCGATGCTAATATGAGTAGTTACTTAAGACATCAAATTGTAAGTAAATGAAATAATAATGGGATTGGCAATGGAGCAAGGGCCAGGATGGGCCTCTCCTTTCCCAAACCCTGCAAGTGCAAAAAACAATCTTCCCAAATCCATATGCAACCTTAAAAGGGGCAAGGAATAATTTTATCAGGGGGAGCAGATTCTCTATTGGTCTCCCATATACATGCAATGTGAAGCTAACATCTACGAAACTTCATGTCCAGCCTAGCAGGCAGTCCATGAATTTTCTCTTGAAGGCCTAAGCATTCAACTAAGTTGAAAATGTCAACCTTTTATGCCAGCACTCAAGTTCTGTCACCATTACTTCTTTTCAATGTTAGATTGCTGAGCTCCAACTGCTCAACTCCCTGCTATTCCTAAACGCTACATTCCCAAAAAAAAAAAAAACATGATTCTGAATTAGTCATCGACACTTGGAATGATCTGATATCCCAACTCTGAAAGCTAAAGGGTCGTACCACTCCTTATGTTAGTCATTCTTGAAATCGAGAATAAAATTAGAGTACAGGGCAGCTTAATTGTTTAGGGACCACTGTAATAAACAAATACCCTCGCATTGGCAAAACAATAAGCCCCTGATTGGCTTCACTCAAGACATGTCAAACAGAGCACTAACATTTTTCTTGAATTTACAATTGCATGCATCTTTAGAGACGGTACATCCTCTGGAGCCATCTAACTTGTTATTTATTTCTGCACAGTTTTCCTCAAACCTAAACAACTGATTCAAATCTCTCCCAGCACCCACTTATTGCATACTGTGACACAAGTTATACAAAAAAAGTTTTCACCATGAGTCAATCAAATTTAAATCCTCACATATGCATATTTTTTTACAAATGTGGTAATCACAAACATATAAACACATACATATGTACGAGTACAAAGACAGAGGAGTTGGGGGCTGGGTGATAAAATAGAATGCCTTACAGTATGGTCATCACACATATGAACAAATTTACAATTCTTTTGAAGATGGAAACCACGGGGAAAAAAATAAGACTTCTCTATGCTTGGCAACAATTAGAAGTAACTAAATACCTCATCAAGTATCATATAATCCCATGTAACACTATCTTCACTTCCTTCATCATTGAAATAGTAGTCCCCCCGTAAAGATTTAGAGTTGTTCCGTACAATATCATAAGTTGTAAGAAGAACACCTTTGTCCTGTGAGGAGACAACGAATGCAAGAAGACACAAAATCTTATCATGCCACCCAACAACAAGCAAACCAAGAGAAGGGCTCTAGAACCCCATGGCAACAGTTCTCTAGAAACTATATTTTAATATCAAAATTGCAGAGTAAGCATTACATGGAAATGACAGATTTTGAATTTTCCAAGTTGATTATTTAACCAAATCTGAACTTAGGAAGATTATGCGAATGAAATTAACGTATTCCAGACTAGTGTGAAGTTACTCAACCCCAAGTTTCAAGTTCAATCTGAAGCATAAACTTAGTTGCATGCTTAGCATCTATTTGCCAGTAAATATGTTTGTGCCGAATCAGATTTAATATGTGAAAAGGACATATCTAATACCTGAAGTATATACTGGAGCTCGTACTGCCGAGCTTTTGGACATGTCCCATAGTACCTACATTGAAGAACAGGTTGGTGACTGCAATTCATACAAAAATATATATGTTTTTTTCTTTATCAATGAATAACATTTTGTTTTCTCATATAAGAAATAAGAGGAAATGTAGAAAAGACACAAGCCAAGCAGCCTTACTCTCTTATCTTCTCAGAGAGCCCCACGGCTGATAATTCTTTGATCCAATGGGGCATTAGCGTTTTTGGGGCCACAACCATTGCCCTCTTAATCAAACGTGAGTGGAATAATCCAGCTAAGAAGCCACATATCTGCAATCAGGAACAAACCAGTATTGAAACAAATTTTAAATAAATAAAAGAAATCTAAAAACAAAATTTCCTAGTAAAACATATCCAATTTGTTTACCTGCATTGTCTTCCCTAGACCCATGTCATCCCCTAAGATTCCACCCTTACCCTGACAATGCAGAGACCATAGCCACCTTAAGCCATCACGCTGATGCGGATACAACATTTTGGCAATCTTACCAGGCAACTTGTACGTAGATTTTGAGCCACCAAAACTAATAGACCCATCATCCTCCAAAACAGAACCATCTGCATAATCATCCAACACATCATCACCATCACAATCATGATACTCATCCTTAAGCTTCTTTCCCCACTTCTCCACCACCTTAACCGTTTTCTTGCCACTCAAAATAACACAATCATCATCCTCTCTTTCTTCAACTTTAGACTCAAACAATTGCTGCACAGGAACTAACTTCTTATCCATCCTCTGAGGTTGAGGATCATTTGTTTTTGCTCCACCATGTTTCTTAGCCCCATGTACCCCACCCACAAAACCATCATCCTTGGAGTCAAACACCGTCTCGTCTTCAGTTTCAGTCACAAAAGGCTGTCTCCTGGACATCAATTTCTCACCCACCTCTCTGGATTCATTTCTATTTAGCCCTCCACTATTACCTTTAGAAACATTCCACAAATCACTCTTCTCCTCATGCACTTCTACACCATTCTCAACCCCACCTCCAGCACTATTAACCAAGTCATATGCAAGCAAAAGCGAAGACCCTGAACTTGCATTTTCAGGAAAATCAACTTTCTTCTCTTCACCCATTTCCTTCTCTCTCACCAAGTCATTCCTCTTTGGAACCCGCTTCTTCTCAATGGACAAAAAATCAAACTTAGCGCTCAAATCATTGAGAATATCCCTAATCTCATTTCCACCCCCATTCTCACCACGACCCTCACCCGCATTTTTGGGTGGCGGTGAATCAAATTCAGTGATATCAGAAAAAGTTGGGTCATCAAGCACCACTGTATCTTCAGAACTATCATTGTGTCGAGTTGAAACTTTACATAGACGCCGCCTACCTTCGATCTTAACCTTAGTCGGCTTCTCTTTCTCTGGAAACTCATCAAAGAGAAGTTATATATAAATAAGAAAACGAAAATGGCTTCGCATATACAAACAGACATGTTTACATGTACATGGCGTGAGACAGAGTGAGAGGAGTACCAAGATGAGAATCAAGACCGGTGATTCCTGAGAATTGAGAAATATTCTCATCGTCACGGTCGTTGTTGATGACCTTTGATGGCTTCCCTTCTTCTTCTTCAGTGTGGTACAATATTGCAAATTTTAAAATAAAAACAAAAAAATAAAAAATAAAAAATAAAAAACTATTGAGAGAGAGTAGTACCAAGAGGAGAATCGAAATGGCTGAATCCTGAGAATTGAGGAATATCATCGTCGTCTGCGAGATGCAATATTCAACAATTAGTCCAAATTTTCAAACCCAAAAACAAAAATTTAAAAACAAAAATTGACAGAAAAATGTTAGGGATAGAGAGAGGGAATTGAGCGGGCACCGGTGGAGGGCCTGGAGGAGGGTTTAGGAGGAGCGGAGAGGTCTTGAAGGAGACGGTAATGGCGGTCGTTGAGGCTCTGTGGTTTCTTGCTGCTCTTCATCTCCGCAATTTTTTTGTGTTGGAAGCAAAGAAAGGCCCTCTCAAATTGGGGATTGTAAAAGTGTTTTTATACAGAAAAGAGAAATGAGAAAGTGAAGGAGGTGTTTGGGTTTTGTGTAATTCTTGTGGGCTTTCGGAGGTCATTTCGGCTGCATATCTTTCCCGCTCTGTATGTGATATTTGAATTTTGGATGCTCGGAGCCTCGGAGTCGGAGGGAGTGTACTCTACCAATTCATTTGATAAAACCGCTAGCATATGCAGGCTCAAGGATTTTTCTTTTAAAAAAAAAAAAAAACCAAAATGTATGTGTTCTTACCTGCTCTATTACAACACCAGAGAATTTTACTCATTCATAAAAATAAAAATAAAAAACACATGTGAGAATTAAAAATATATATAAAAATTATATGCATTTTAGACATTTTATTTTAATAGATGGAGAAAATTCAATCTAGTTTAAAGTAAAATTATCTTTTTCATCTTTTTGTTTTATTTGGTTTTTGCCCTTTTTTATTTACTTTTTCGGTAGAAGGTTTTTTTTTTATTTTTGTTTCCATCTTGAACCAAAAGTCGGACAAATGGAAGAAGAAAGTCGGAGCTCTAAGAGAGAATTTTTTCAGTCAAAAATTAGTTACTTTTTTTTTTTTCTATTCAATGTGGGAAAGGGGAAATGAATTACAACAAAATTAAATAAAACATGGGTAGACAATCCAAACAACAGCGCTGATACAACCAGAAAACAGTGCGACAACCAGAAAACAAGCGAGCCATCGAGAATTGGTCAAAAAAATGATCCGGCCCATCAAAAAAACTAAAGCTGCCATGAAAGGCTGCAATAAGAGTCGATACAAGAAGCTTCGGAATGAGGCCTTCCAAAACCCTTGTCGAAGAACCACAAACATACCGACACCGAAAAAGGTTGGAGCAAAAAAGCTATCAAGGAGCCAACCCATAACGTACAAAACCAACATGAGAACACTGGAAGGTAAGGTCTCCATGAACAAGTAAATCAATGAAAATACAGGGAGACAAAGGCCCAAACTGAAAAACACCAAAACCAAAGAAAACAACATAAATATAGTATAAAAATACATAAAAATAAATAAATAAATAAATAAACTAATAGAACCCCAAAAACAGTAGCTCTGGCGAAGGAAAGGATAGATGATGGGTGGCCGAAAGGTGTATGAGATCCACGCGCCAATGCGTGGACATCAAACGGTGGAGCAATGGGCAACGACGGGGAGCTGAAGAGCCAAGGAAGACAATGAGCGGACGTGTGGCAAGCTAGGAGTGACTGAAGAAAATAGATCAGACTTTGAAAAAGAATGATCTAAGAACCACATCCTTCCTGACGAGCAAAACGATGGGCAAGGCGGACAACAGAGTGGAAGAGGCGGCTAGCAATGATAAGCAGAGAAGCTGCAGAAAGGGGAGACGAAAAACAAGGGGAAAAACACCATAAACACCGGGAGAAATCTAGAGAAACATGAGAAAGGGAAAGGAGGAGGGAAATCCATCCTCCCCTAGAAAAACCACACAAGGCGGTAGCAAAACCTCACTAGGAGGTGGCGGCTCATACCTAAGGTTTGAGAGCTTTCTCTTGAGAGAGAGAGAGAGGGGAGCTCCTCAATGAAATACCTTATAAAAAATTAGTTACGTGAATGTAGAATTGTGCGATTAACAAAAAAATAACAAATAAGATTGAACTAAGACCTCGATTGGAACTCAATTTCCCGAAAACCCAAAGCTCCTCCCTTTGCAAGGCCTCACCCCCATATTTTAGCTCAGGAGGAGGGAAGGATAGAACCCCCAACATTATGTACTTGTAACATCTCGGTTTAAAATAAATTAAGAAATTTGTAATTTCGACCCAATGATAAGCAAGGATCAAGGTTGGACTTAAAGGATGGAAAGATGGACCCAAATCGATCACCAGGACCCTAGGATCGATCACCAATGTCCTAGATGTGACGCCCTAATTCTATCCAATTGAATCGTAAGTACAGGGCCAGCCCCATACATTTGGGGCCTAAGGCAAGAAGTTTAAGTGAGGCATTTTTCTTAAATTTAAATATTAGGAAAAACTTCAGAAAACTCCCATAAACTTCCAACCATTTTAAAATGCCCCACTAATTTTTAAAAAATTTTATTTTGGTCCCATGAACTTCTAATTTCAGTCACTAAGCCCGATTTTCTGTTAAATCATATCCAAATTTTCAAAATTCCCTTTTAAAAAAAATTATAAAAAAAAAATTCAAAGATTAAAGTATGGATATTTTTGCAAAATCCGTTAAATCATGACCAACGCCTAAATTCTTGCAATTTTTTCCTAAAAAAATTGGTTATTTTGAGAATTTTGACAAGATTTAATGAAAAATTAGGCTAAGTGACGGAAATTAGAAGTTCAAATAACCAAAATGAGAGTTTTAAAACATTAAGGGGACATTTCAAAACAGTTGGAAGTTTAGGGAACTTTATGAAGTTTTTTTCTCCTAAATATTACTTTAATATTATTTTTTATTTAAAAATCATTATTCTCGTTTTTTGGGATGCAAAATTACTTATTAGGTTTTTATATTCAGGTTTTTCTAACATTCCCTTTTCAATTGATAATATGGAATCCATTTAATCTTTCTAATGACATTGTTGTTTTATGTATGATTCTATCAATTTTAATTTTAAAAAACTTCTTTATGTAGAAGCAACTGTAACAGATATTGTCAATAAATTTATAGAAGCAATACATGCATTAGGAAAAAAATCAAGTCTTTTTATATAATTTAATGTGTCAATTGGAGCACGTTCTTCTATTTGTAATTTTTTTTTTAAAACTTGATTTGCCAAAGGATATTGTTAGGAAATAAACCACCAGGGAAAGCCCAAATCATGGGCCTAGCAAGTGGTCGGAGCCCACAGGCAATCCAAGGCCATATAGGGCCCACTTAGGATTAGGGATCCTTCCTCTCATCGACCCCTTTACCCTGGATGTAAAACAATACTATGATTCATGCAACGTGAGATGGCAAGATGATTTGACTTGTCTCTAAGGGAAAGTCAAGAGAATCATGTCACATATCTAAGTTGTGCACAACACCAAGATCGCCTTTTGCTAGCAACAGTGCTTCTGATCTCATCCCCATAGCTCCCAACGATCAAAGGTCCCAGACTAACCATAGGACTTGTTCTCGATCATGGCTCTCGCGATCGCTGAGTTCAATCGCCTCCTACCAATCCCTAGCAGCCCAACACCCTAGAAGGGGAATCCAGTGTTAGGCAAAGTATCCATCACATTAACCTTGAGCTTGCTTAATGCCTTTTAGGCAAAATACGGGTGCCACCCTGAGCTGACGCTTGTCTGTTATGTCATATCATCTAAACGCTTCACGGGTTACCATTCCTAGGCGAATATGACAAACAAGCACTCTCCACAAAGGTGAGATAAGGCTATAAATGGGAAATTAAGGTCACACCAAAAATAGCAAATAACAAGCATAAGACACACAAAAAAAAAAAAACTCAGGCAACTCTCAACTACAAGGGAACATGAGATGAAGTAGACCAACACCGGCTGAAACCAGTGTCTCATAGTTCCTTCCCAGTAGAGGCTTCTTTTAGATTGCCTTAACTGCACATCCAGTTTTCCCTTTTCCTTTTTCCTTTTCTTTTAGATTACCTTCGAGCTGCGATTTATGAACCCATGAGGTTCTTATCCTTCGATGAACACCTCGCTGACTTAACCATCGGAGAGTCTTCGGCTATGGTCGAGGATCCTCTAATCGTTTGCTCACCTCGCAGGAGCTAGATGCATGGATAATTGAATAGGCCTAGCTTTATCTAGGCCTCCTCACGTGCATTTGGATAATCAGTCCATTAGGAAGAGATGACCCAAAAATTGTACCAATAGTTTGGCACTGTCTGTGGGAACTACTTTGTTCTCCAAAGCTATATTGTTCCTGTGGCGACCTGATTTCATAACACATATATTTTTTTCTTTTGAAATGAAACCGCATCATTACAGTGACGTACAAGCGTACCAGCCATCATTGTCTCACAATATGAGCATATCACATCAGAGTAATCAGAATATAGCAGCGGAAACTAATAAAATAACACTATGAGAGTAACATAACATAAGGAGCTGACATAACGATGTACAATAATTTTTATATCAAAAGTATTATACAACAAAAGAATGGTTATTCAAAAGAGCCACGTACGACTTAGCCAAAATACATCAACTTGTTTATATATACAACATATTGATGTACAACAAAACTAGACTATACATGAGTCTAAACAAATTACCAATAGGCGTACATCGCCCTCAGTCATGGTAACCCAAATACGTAGCCACAAGATCATCATCCTGATCCACAGTACCTACATCAACAACATCCTCTGAGGTGATCATGGAGTTAACCACATTCGCCCAGACAGATATATGAGTCCACGGTCTCAGCGGTATAAGAAATCACTAAGTTTTCACATTGAGCCAATATTTTTCTTTCTACATAGTTTACAATAAGGGGTGCTCAACCGGTTGCGGTTGCGGTTATTGGGCAATAACCGCAACCGCAACCGGGGTACCCGGTTATTTAATTTTTTGCAACCGCAACCGCAACCGGACCCGGTTCGGGTTGCTAATAACCGGTTTAAAAACCGGTTATAAACCGGTTTTTAAACCGGTTATTAACCGGTAACCGGTTTTTATGTTATAGATACAAAAAAAAATTATTTTTAATCACTTTTCATCAAAAAATTTATTTTTCAAATAAGAGAGTGAAAAAAAAATTGTTAATATTTAATGTGGAACAAGTTTATATTCTTCTTTTTTTTTTTTTTCTTTTTTTTTTTTTCTTGCTCCCTGCAGCAGGGGACTCCCTGCTGCAGGGAGCTCCCTGCTCAAGCAGGGAGCTAGCAGGGAGCATGCTCCCTGCTAAGGGAGCTTTATATATATATAAAATAAATAAATAAATAATTATATATATATAAAAACCGGTTATCCGGTTAATAACCGGTTTTTCTAAAATTAATAACCGCAACCGCAACCGGCCTAATCGGTTATCCGGTTGCGGTTATTTCCGGTTTCCCGTTTTCCGGTTTGTCCGTAATCCGGTTATTTCCGGTTATCCGGTTATAAGCGGTTAATAACCGACCCCGCTTGAACACTCCTAGTTTACAATAACAACTACATTTGGTTTATAAAATGTCTATCATAAAATCATGGCGTAGTTGATGAAGTAAATACCGTCGTTATGGAATCATTTGAAATGTAATACATAGCTATGAATGTATACATGTGCTCCAAGTTGATCGGTCGCACATGTATATAAATGCATCTACACATAACTTTTACACATATGTATTAGTTATACAAATACACATGTATTCCGTTCAACTTTGTCACGTTCTACATACATATTGTATAACCAAGACATACTCATGAAATCATCATATGCAAACCAGCTGTAGACATATACATATGTGATGTCACATTCAACCTCATATGCATACCAATATATCTAGCATGAAATCTCATAAACATAATATATCTACATATCATTAAAACATAACTGTGCAATGCATGCTTTGACATTCATCATCTCATTCATTCATCCATTCATTCTCATCACTCTGGGACTTATCCCGACAGCTTTCTTATAGATCTATCTCATTACATACATAACTTTCGGGGACTTGTCTTTCATTCATACATTTGCATCCTTCCAGCACCGAGGGCTTGCCCTCCGAGAATTGTCTCAAACTGATGCTATGGATTTTGAGGGCTTGCCTTCCATTCATACATTTACATCTTTTCAGCACCAATGACTTGCCTTCCGAGAATTGTCTCGAACTAATGCTGGGGACTTGTCCTATTCATTTAATCTCTTATGCATTTATTCTTACATATATCTATGCGCATGCTCATGCTCATGCTATATAAAACATCTCATTTTCTTTCTTTCATGATTATGCTTCATTTAACATCCTTTCATAAATTATGTTTCATCAAATACTTTGTAACATAATTCAAAGTATCAAGATATCATCATATAAACATTAACATAACATATTATTGGCTTGAACTCAATATTATCTTTGAAAACATAAAAAATAGTATATTTTCTCAATGAGTAATTATACTCACTTCTCGTAGTCTGCTTAGAAATTCCTCTTGTCGTTTATAAAACTCATTGCAGTTAATTACACCCACGTGCGATAGTATATTAGTCTAAAACTTATTTTTAAAATCACTATCTAGACCATTGATTATTTTCCTTGAACTCTGTCTAAAAACAGACAGCTAAACGACGTATACTTAAAATATTATAATGTTACTCGGGCATTATAACGGCATAAATTAAATTCCAATAAATAGAATTGAAATAAATTAGGGACAAAGGAATTATACTTAACACTCCCCAAATAAAGCTCCAAAGCTTTGAGGGTTTAAACATTTTCTCCTTCTTCCTAACTACCAAGGTTGTACATTCAAAGGGCTGGGAGGAGTATATTTTTCTGTTTCTTTTGTTTTCTTATGTGAGCCAAACAATATTTCATGGACGATTTCTACATATATAGGCAATGCTGAGGCAATTTTGGTTTCCAATTTTTTTACTGCACATACTCCTAGCCTTACACGTTACCCAGCACCTCCACTCAAAACTTACAGCACACACTCACGCATAGCAGTCCACGATAGTATGTATATATCTCCTTTCCTCTAAATCTGGACAGCACATAGGCTAGAATGGTGGGATAGCTCTCAATCTTACACGTTATCACACACACACGTCTCTTTTCCTTAAATCAGACAGCACACACACACATGTAGTAAAAGAATTACAGCAGCCCACTCATGAAGCTTCCAGCAAACCAGCTTTTTCCCTTAAATTTTCTTTACGTGGACGCCCCTCAAGCTCTTCCTTTTCTTCTTTTTTTTTTTTTTTGTTCTCTCTACTAAGTTGTATTGGACAACAACTATACAAAGTATATGTATTTCCAATGCTAGAGTTATATTAAAAATATTATATATATATAACTCTTAAAAGTTTCCAAACATTTTTATTTCACTTTAAGCCTAATTTAAATTAATCACTACCCATTTTAAACTAAGAACATATAATTAAACATCAAATATATTTTTCCAAATATATTTGACCTATCTTAATGTCACAATTTATACCAAAGTATTCTTAGTCGCCTAATTAAATCCTTGGGTATTACAGTTCCTAACCATATAATGTGCTTTGGGAAAGAAAGGATTATGGGGCTACCCCAGCCCCACATAAGTGTAGCAGGTGGTCAAAAACCCCGCTACATCTTTCTGGTTTGTAGAGACATGATCTGGGCCAACGGAGCAAGGCCTCGTTTGAGCATGACATTCACGTCACGCGGCCAAAGAAATTCCAACAGCACTCCTCACAGCGGGAGGAAGTGATTGACATGTTGTTCAACCACTCTCCCTCTTGTACACAAAAGGAGAAGATGGAAATTGTCGAGTCATCAGTAAAGCCGACACGCCGGCTCCATCATGCCCTCCTGCAACCAGCTCGTCGTGTTCACTCCCAACTTGAAAGGCAAGCCCTACAACCAGGGATAAATCCATTTGAAGACCCCTTGGGGCCATGTTCCCTCTTATGCTTAAAAAAAACCTTATACATGATAAGTTGAGTTAAATAGAAAGAATACCAAAATTTTATACTTTGGTCTCTCCCTTGGCCAGTTGGCCCACGACTACTTGGACTGTCTTTTTTTTTCTTTTTTTTTTTTGTAAGCCTACTTGAGTTGCAGGCCATTATAGACTCCTTGGAACTTGAGTTACATGCCATTACGTTTTCTTTTTGTAAGCCTACTTAGACTCTTTGAAACTTGCAGTTGCAAGCCATTACAAATGACAATTTGGAATTTGCAACCTTGCATTTAATTGCTTCTATTTATCCAATTATTAAGTCTTACAATAATAGTCTATGAAGCAATGAAAAACAACAAATAAGAATACTATTCAACCAACTATTCAATTGTATATTGTAACTACAAAAAAATATAAAAAATCAGCGGTATCTTTTTGGCTCTCTCTATTTTGCAACACAACAATTCAGCAATTCACTCTCAATTTTGCAACGCAAATCTAAGTTAGTTTTCAATCTCAATTCCTCTCAATTTTTGTTTGTTAATTAATTTTGAATTCACGGTATAAGTATTTACCCGCTATATTTATAACTTCAAAATTTCTTCTTTGTTATTATCCTTTTCTAGATGTTCTTAAAAGGTTGTTGTCAATATATATATTAATATTTATTTTGGGAGTCTTTTTGTGCTTGTTTGGTAATGAGATTTTTTGTTTGCTTTTGTTTTTGTTTCTTTTTGTCTTTGTCTTGTCTTGTTTGGTAATAAGATCTCAATTTTCATGTATTTAGTTTGACGTAGAAGACTTTTTAAGAATAATTTATGTATCTTTCAAATAGTTTCAATCACGTTAACCATAAAAAGAAACAAGTAAACATATTTGGATCAAAGTAGGAAATAACTTTCATTTTCGAACACAAAAATCAATCAATTAAAAAAAAAACAAATAAAAAATATAAATCAAATTAAGACAAAAGAGGAACAAAAAAAGACTGGACAAAGACAACATCATTTTAAAGAAAACCTACTACAAGTATAAGAATTTAGGAAGCCCCACAAAACTATCATGTATAAACATGACAGTAGTCATGCTTTGGCCCCATCTAATAAGAATTTTTGGTTCAGTCCCTGGCTACAACCTGCCTAAGGCGACTCAAACCCAATCCTTGGGGGGTAGGAGACTCAAAAAATAACTATCACCTCTAGGGGATCCACCCCAAGTCGGACAGGTAAGCCTCACCTCCATTCCATATAAGAATACAGCAGAGTGCATGCCCGTGGACTGGGGGAACCTTTTCGAAGCCCCCAACACCAGCCTTGATGCAAAGTGGTTGACCTCACCAATTTTTGAGTTGCCGCCGAAGCAAGCATCAAAGGCCTAGATGAGGCAGAAATGGCCTTGGAGGACCACTCAGCCGGCAGCCCAAGCAAGCATCAAGGAGCTGGACGAGAAGGATCATGACTTATGAGTTATGAGTTAGGACTTATGATAATTATGAATTATTAATTTATGATATATAATTATCATACTTCTTGTTTATTATGGACAATCTCATATCATTGTAAATTTGTAATAATAACAATGTAATTCATATAACATTGTGCTTATGCCATATAAATTATATAATTATATAAACACTAGATCAAATGATAATAGGAATAAGATAAAACTTTATTATGTTTAATCATTATAATTTATATCATTAATTCATTATCATTAGATACTTATCAATATATCTATAATATAAATACAAATACATATATAATTTACTTCAGCACAAGGATCAGCTAACATCATTTGAAATCGCAACCATAACGATGAATTACATCAAATCTCAAGAAATTTCTAAATTGATGAAAATTGATTCTGTAACGCAAAAAGAGTAAATGTTGGCACAGAAGATCACAGGTGGAACATTAATATTTACCAAGCTTTTGAATAACTTATCATTATGAAATCCAATTCAAACCATTTGCATTTTTCTAAAATTTATTGATACAAGCTTTCTGATGCCACCAGACTTCTCGAACCAAACACAAAATGATTTCAGCCTCAGGTACTAGATGGTAAAAGTCTTAATCAGTTTAGAATCTTTTTGTTGGATCTTTTCAAATATATGTTTAAGTTTCTCATGTCGAACCATCTCTTCTAAAATTTTATCATTAGAAACTAAAGGTGAGATTTTATGCTGATCACCACTCCCACCCGAAGAAGAGAATACCAACTCAGACAATAAGTTTTTCTTAACTTGTTGACAGTATTTCTCCTCTTCATTTGTCCCGGATGCAATAAGATGTTAGATGTACAACTTTTTCCTGCCCAAGCTGATGTGCGCGGGATATTGCTTACCTTTCCACTGAAGGATTCCATACCACATCTAGTAAAACAACCCTAGAAGCCCAAACTAGATTTATACCTTCAAAACAAGCCCTTATGGACGCAAGTAATACCCTAGCTTCACTAGTTGGATCATTGAAAATATTAATTGAGATTGGCGTTGCTTTGCTTCTAGATGTCCATGCATATACAACACATCGTTCCCCTCGCTCCAATTGAAATGAAATTTAAGCTGGTCTATTACAAAGGTCAATGGTTCAAGTCTCAAGATATTGACTAAAAACCAAAACGTTTTCGTTCAAATCCTTGCTAAGCCGGATGAGTTCCACTAAAAAAATTGTTTTGACTCTAGCCTTATGATTTAATCCTTTTAACTTATCCCTCTCATAAGGAAACCTTTCTTCCCCACACTTAACCAATAGTGAAGGATGGACAAATATCAAAGACTTTAAATAATCAGATTTAAGATGGTTTAAAAGGTTAAAATGGTATCGTGTAATATCTTGACGGAGTTCATCAAAGAGGCTCTTCTATAGTTGGGTTGGCTGTAATATGACCAGAGAGTCCCTCAACCCAAGAAGTGTTTCTTGTAGTATTGAACCTTTGTGTACATGTACAAATGGGTAAATCATATCTCTAAGAGCATTTACAGTGAATGCCCTATATTTTGTTCCCTTCCCTAAGTTTAAAGAAAATGTCAAAAAAGTCACAAAAAAGTCACAAAAAACCATCCATAGCAGATTCCTGATCTGTTCCCTAAACCCTGGGAATGCTACAGTGCAACCCAATGCAGTGGGTTGCACTGTAGCTTCCGAATGCTTTATTTTAATCATAAAAATCCTATCTTTCTCACGGCTGTCCCTGCAGGAATCATTTCTTCTTCGTCTTTGTTCAGGAAGAAAGAGAAGATGAAAGAAAAATCCATATGCATTTCTCCACCTCTTTTTTTTTTTTTTTGTTCTTCGTTCTTCCGGAAACTCTTTTCTTTCTTCAGGAATCGCAGATGAGAGAGAGAGAAGATGGACACAAGAGAGAGAGAGAGAGAGAAGTACAGAGAAAAGAAAAGAGCTTCCGAAAAGAAAGAGAAAAAGAAAAGAAAAAAAAGAGGTAGAGAAATGCAGATGAGAGAGAGAGAGAGAGAGAGAGAGAGAGAGATAGAGAGAAGATGAGAACGAAGAGAGAAAAGCACATAGAAAAGAAAAACCTTCGAAGAAAGAAAAAAAAAGGAAAAAAAAAGAAAAAGAAAAGTGGTAAAAGTAAAAAAAAATATTATTTCAATGATATAAGGAAATGTTTAGGGAATCTATTGTGGGGTGAATTTAGATAAGGAAGCAAAAAGTAATTTGGTTCCCCAAATTTTGGGAAAATGGTTGGGTATCTGCTGGAAATGCTCTAACCCTAACCTTCTTCAGATTCTCACATTTTAGTCTATCATTAGTGCCTTTGGTAATGAGACTTGTAAGAGACTCCCATTTGCCTCTTATGCTTGTGAACTTTGGCCTTGCCAAGCAGAGTGTGTTATATAGCTCATCAAAATTATTTTGAAAAGGAGTTCCCGAAAAGGATAATCCACTTGTCAGTTTTGATATTTGACAAAGCCTTCAGCATAAGACTCTCAAAATTGCGAGGAATGTGCCCTTCATCAAGGACAACAAGGCTAGGAACCTCAAGAAGCTCTTTCGAGTCTTTCTTGAACAGAGCAGTACCAGTAAGTTGTCCAAAAAGTTTGTAACTAATTCCTAGAGTGCTACTATTCATTTTCTAGGAATGCACCTTCAACGAACGGATAACAATTTTGTCCAGGTGTCCACCTTGCTTCAACGAGATGTAATCATCCATATTTTCTGTGAGACTTTCCTTGCCAAACAACTTCGGCTGGTTCAAATTGTGAAAAGGAATGTTAAACTTCCACTTTCGAAGCTCCTCTTCCCAAGTAAGGAGCATGCCAAGAGGAGCTACAATGACTGGCCTGCATGTTGGATGTAATTTCATATATGTCTTGAGAAAAAAAATTATTAGACGAGTCTTCCCCATCTCAGGAGCATTAGATATAATGCATCCACTCCCACCAAAAGTTGTTGTTTGGTTTTTTAACTTATTAAGATAAATTTTTCCAGCTATATTCTTCCAAATAAATTCAAAGCTATCACATTGATGCGGGTACATACTACTTTTTATACCAGGAATGATGTCCCACACAGTGGCTTCAGCATGAGCTTACCGATCACAGACAGAATGAGAATCACAATTCACAACCTTGAGACCTTAGGTCATCAAAGATGGAGTGGGTCTCTCCAGCCTGATTTTCCACAAGGATGTGTACTCTACAATATGCAAAAGCACATTCAAAGTAAGAACAACATATATGTGAAGCAAAACTCATCTATTATCAAGTTAATAAGCACATATATTGGTATCCGAGTCCCCTTATGGCATAACATTTTAGACCAAATGGCATATATATATAGTAATGAAGTAATATATAGTATATTTATATATGATACTTAATCATTACATCATTTGATATTTAGTAATTTATATGATCTAACTCATATAATTTTCAAATAAACAACTTAGTACTAACTTAGTACAAGTCTATGATAATTAATATATTAATATACACTAACTTAGTACTATTCTACTAGTCTATGTTACTTAATTAACATATCTACATAACTTACAATTAGTAACTTAGACTATTTAGTTATAAAGTTGCTTAACATACATTTTAAAAAACTTAGTCTAATATTAGCATATTAATAAAATTTTAATTTTTTAACAATTAATACATGTTAATGTTACAAACTTAATATATGTTATCATATAGGTTAGTTAATATTTATTGACGATTTTTACAATTGTCTATCAATAAAACTTATGTTATCATATAAGTTTGTTAGATCACATGATTTAAGAATACAAGTTCACATAATTAAGTTATGAATATTAAACAATTAAATTATAAGTATAGTTACATAATCATGTTTATATAATTATATTTATAACTTAATTTGTAATAGTATAAATACATATTATGATAATTCATATATAATATATATAATATTATTAATATATACTAACTAAGTACTACACTACTACTAGTCTATATAAGATTAAGAGTATTAGTTGTTGGAACTAGTGTCAAAAATTTCAATTGATCATATTGTATTTAGTATTGTAATGAGTTATATCGAATTTTCGGAACTTATATATGAACAATAAGCATGTTTTGTAGTTGTCTTGGATTGCATAATGTGTAATGTGCATATAGACATTTTCTAAGTTGCATTGAATTTGATTATGGTGTGAGTAATGGATCTTTATCACATAGAAGACCATAGTCAAAAGTTTTCCTTGTGACTTATCAAATATTTGTTCGTGGTCGTAAGTGGAACCGAGAATTTCACTTAAACTATAACATGTCAACTTTGGGATTTGTCTTAATCAAGTAAAGCAATGTGGCTTCAGGTTGACATTGTTGGTGTTATGACAAGGTAAGGATTTGCGGGGCTATACACTAAACAGGATCATATGGCCCATTGTTATTATATTATTAACTGTCATAGATAATGATGTGTATAGTAGACACTTGATTGCATTTTACTCTAAATCCTGAAAAGTGTGTGAACCAGATGTCAAGTGGTGATTGCTTTGATGTATCTCAGTGATATCAAATCAATGGTTATACATTCTTTGTACGTTGGACAATCATCACGTAGCATTGTGGTAGATCACTCTTCAAGAAGGAATTCAACTCCATTGTAAGAGATCAAAATGATAAGGATATTCTCCTTGTTTTAGGATCAGTAAGAAGGGTCATCCTGATTCTTAGGCTTAAGTGGTTTCAGTGGTTTTTAATTGAAATGATGTACAAGGATGAGTTGAATCTCATAAGGTACATTGGCATGATTTATGAAGTTTGGATCCGGGTATTCAAGGAAAAGAGATAGCGGACAAAGTGACAGTTATACTCATCTTTGTTTTCACTATGGAATATGATCCATGGAGGGGTAATTTAGTAAATTCAAGATTATTGTCAAATGATTAATTGTTTTTAGCAAAATATGAATTAGAGTGCAGTCATAATTATTTAGTAGAATTAATTGTGATTATTAGTCAAGATGATGAGTTATTTAATAACTAGTTTTCACGAGACTAATGAATCTAATTCTATTTTCCTTTCAGATCTTCTTGAGCTGTCGTAAATTGACTAGTATTTTGATGAGTCATTATTTATTTATTTAATTGTAGATATGTTTTTATTTAAATAAGACATGAGCCAGAAATTAATGTTGGAATTAATTTGGTCTTGTTTTATTTTAAATAAAATGAGCTTAAAAATTAATTCTTAAGAGTTATTTGGTTTGGACAGTTTTGGACTAAGAAATTTAGTTCCTAGAGCTCAGTCCAGAGAGAAAGGAGTATTGGGCTGCAGAGGTCAGTCCAAGCCCATACAAGGAAAATGAGCATGTGGGCTAGGGTTTTAACCCTAGCCCTTGGCCGACTACGTGGGGAGCATTAAACTCCCCATGGCCAACGGCTACAAGGGGTAATATTTCCCTTGTAGCCAATTCCCCAAGGTTTCGGAAGCTTCTTTTTACCTCATCTCCAAGCAAACCTGCAATTATAAATAGAGACTCAGTGAAGCAATTTTACTCACTCTCAAACACTTTGAATTCACAAACTCTTGTGACTACATAATAGAACTCTATGTTCTTGGTTCTTTAGATTAGTGAGTAAACTAATAGAAGAGAAATTCTTTTCTATTGCTTCAAAGGGAGAGACTACACTCTTTGTCATATTCAACCATCAAAAAGAAGATCCGAAATTCTCAAGAACAAGTGTTCTTCGAAGTTCATCTTGTTCTTCATCAATCCTTGAAGTTATGCAACAAGTTCTTTGAAGAACTAGATGTTAGGAATATGGGTGCAAATTAAAAAATTGCGCAGCGAAAAAATAATATATTCCATACTTAGGATCTACTCTATGAAGAACATGCGAAGAACACTGTTATTAATAATAAACTAGCAAGAACATAAAATTAATTACTTGCTAACTAAGGCCACGCTTTGGCTATATGAGCGAAGAATGATCTCCTTGATGAATGTTTCAAGAACTCCTTAGATCTTCTTACCAATGACTAGAAATAACCAAAAAGTGTGGGCTCTTTCTAGCTCTTCAAAATTTTAACTTAGCTCTCCGAATAAATATTTAAGGAGTGCTTTCAATTTTTAGCAATGGCTAAAAGAATTGTGTTAGAGTGTTTTTTGACTGAGCCATAGGGTCCTCTATTTATATTCTTGAAATGAGTATAGGAGAAATAAAATAAGCAATATGAGACTGCAGGGAGAGGGGGGGTTGGACGGCTAGGGTTTACAAAACCCTAGCCTCCACCTCCTTAGGAGGTGACGCATGGGCCAGGGAAAAATTCCCTGGCCTATGCGTCACTTACTTTGACAAGGGCCTTGGGTTTTCTCCCAAGCCCAACTTCCCCACTTATTTCTTTCTTTGTACAGTTTTTCCCTTGGACCTATATTTTATTTAATTAAAACAACCTGTTTATTAAAATAATAAGCTCATGTTTAAATAAATAAAATAACCTGTCCAACAAATAAATAATAGGCCTGTCCATAGTTAATTTACAATAGCTTTCTTTGAAGAACTAGAAGTCTTTTGAAGATCTTGAAGTTCTAGAAGTTTGGTATTCTTCATGTTCTTGACAAAACATCATTTTTGAAGATCAACAATGAAGAGGATGAAGAAATCACAACAAGAAGAAAAACAAAAGTCTCCTAGCCTCCTTGAGGAGGCTGAAGAACTATGTGAGTAAAATCTTAATTTTGTTTTAATTTTGATTTTAGAATTGTTCAAAGCATTATTACTCTTGAAGTTTATGATCCTAGATCATAGAAATTTTTTATATTCTGCCGTGCAATGTTTTCTTATGATTTCTTACATGATATTCAACAATTGGTATCAAAGCCATACTTCAATATACATGTTTTGATTTTTTGCATGTAGTATTTGGCCATGCTAGGTTGTTTGTGTTGGAATTTTATTCCAACGGCTCTGATGAAATTGATTAATCGTTCCATCACCTTAAACATGTTTAATAACATGTAAGGACTTGATCTGGAACGTTTCAAATCAATAGGAGAACATTTGGTTTTTTAATTATAATTTACCATACAAAACAGTGTTGCTGTTTTTACAGCAGAGGCTGTAGTGATTACGAATTTTTTCTAGTGCTTTAAACAAACGCTAAAATTATTTAGGGATTTTTTTTTTTTCTGCAAGAAAAAATTGTGCTTGACGTAATGGAAAAATCGGATTCAAGTTTCAAATTTTATTCGAATAGTTTTTGGTCCGATTTTTATTCATCGACAGAATCTATTTTCAATTTTACAGCAGGAACGGTTTTTGTTTTAATTTTTCTGCACATGTTCATAATGCTTAAAAATTAAAGTAACTTTTGATTTCATATGTAAAGAGGTTGGTTAACACGTTGGAAAATTCGGTTTGGTGTTTTGAACCTTTTACAAAATCGTTTTCTAAAAGATTTCCAACGTGCACCAATTCATGATTTTTTTTAAAAAAATCCTGTTACATGATTCATCTTGTATGATTTTCTTTTTGATAAATAATCATTGAAAGAAATTTTTTGATTATGGATTGTGTTCATATGTGGTATATAACATATGAATGATCAAAAGAAAATAGTTCTTCAAGATTAATCTTGTATTTTTTAAAAGGAAGAACTTCGAATGTTATTTTGAGTTCTTGATTTTTAAAATACATGGAAAAGAAATCAACGTTAACGCATAGATTACATGATGTTTGATGATTGTTTTCATTATATCATGCATGCATCTTTTGTTTAATGTTTGGTTGCATGTTGACTTTGTCACTATGTATGCATGGAAGTGAGCTTTGCTCATAACCATGCAATGGGTCATAGCCATAGATTTTAAAAATCTATGGCTATGGCTATGGCTTCACTAGTTAAGTAGAAGCCAGGTTGCCACCTCATAGGTGTAATACCTAGGGCTTCACACACCTTAGGGGCGGCAAGCCTTTTGGATAATTAGGGTTATTGCAAACCCTAATCCATGAACCTTAGAAGTATATATCCTAATATTTATGGGATATGTATATTCCAAAATATACGGATGGAATGTTTTCAGTTATGGAAAAGTTATTTTCAATTAAGGAAATAATAAGAGTTTGAATTATCTTAGTGGGAGTGGGAGTTAAAACTCCAAGATTGTGACAGTTCCTTTTAGGATTATGGTTTTCAATTTGAAAAATAAGCCATGTCATGATAGGTAGAACTTCCTAAAGATATATATATTGAATTTAATGTTCTAAGAAATTAAGAACACCTAATAAGATAAGTGCCCTAAATTCATTTAGGATCCCTTATGGGATTAGGAGAATGATTTGATTGAAAGGTAAGTAGAATCAAAACCCATGTTTTAAAATATCAAGTGAGAGAAAGATTCTTAATATTGAATCTCACATTCTTCATCATAGATCTACAAAGTAATAGTAAAGTAAGAGCACCTCGACTTGGCCTCGAGCCTCGCATTCCCTAATAGTAAAGTAAGAGCACCTTCACTTCACAGATTACAAGGTGGATCTCCAAAAGGAGAAGTGACTTTGTAGCAAGGGCGACCACCCCAAGGTGGAGTCACTTGACGGTCATGACAAATCTATTTGATGATATACATTTGACTAATCTAGGACATTAATCTCCCCAAGGAGCTATGTTGTCCTAAGGTTAGAGACTGAAGAAAACTGACTATTTATTAATAAGAAATAATATTAATAATGGTTTTTATTAATATCTATTTGATATTAAAAATGAGCTTAGGTCTCGCCCAATTAAGGTAATTAAAAGTTCCTTAACTTGGCCTTGAGCCTTGCATTCCCTAAAGAGGGAATTTTTAATTTACGGGATTGGGTTGTCATTGCTTTTAAACTTTATGTGTTTTACTGGGTTTTTTGCATATGCACTTATTTTATTTTTCCATTCCTTGTGTGTTTGATAGGAGTTATTTACTGTGATTAATGATTTAACTTTTAGTCTTTTGGTGGATATTACTATTATTGCTAATGGGTTATGTTTTACTTTATATATATATTTTTGCTTCATCCAATTCGATTTGTAGTATATATAGATGGAAATGAGCAAATAAGTGGGTGTCCTGTTATTTATATTGATGGTAAATATAATAGCTCAAGTGGGGTTTTTGGCAATTTAAACCTACTTCTTAATGACGTTCTTTTTAAAAAAATTAAAAATAAAAATTCACCGTCTTACCGGCACTTCATAAAAGGTGTTGCTACCAAAAAAAGGCACCACACCTATTACCAGCGACGGTCTAATTCCCGGTGCCTAATTAACCGCCTACAATAACAGTCGTAAGACTCAGTGGTGGATGGTCATGGAGACCAGCATGGCCACGGCCCCTGCAAAGTTTTTTCAAAAATTAACTTGTAGGAAAATTTTTGATAGAATGTTAGATGGCCCCAGATTGGCCCCTAGATGTTTTTTTTTTTTTTAAAATCTTTTGTTTTGTCTTTAAGTGGGCTGGAGTCCATTTTCGGTATAAGGAAATTTGTATTTAAGTAAGCCACGGCCCACGTAGACATAATAGCCTAATAGGGTTGCTGCAATTTTTTGTTTCTAAGCCTAAGGAAATTAAGAAAATGACTAAAGGAGGACACACGGCAAATGGAAGATAACTAAGGTTGCAGATAGTTGTTTATTCTCTTTCAAAACAGCCAACTGCTCACTGATTAGTCTTACATTCAAAACCTACAGAGAAAATTGAATAGGTACAGACTTCTCCTTGAATAACTTGAAATTACTTTTTTTTTTTAATGGCTTTCTCTATAGACTATATAGAGCACCACTGATTGAGTCTGATTCGGCCCTACTCCTATACATCAAAAACCACCATATTTATTTTTTTAAAAAAAACAACAAAACAAAATTGTCAAAACTCAAATACTACAATAAAGACACAATACACGGAGACAACAAGCTCAGGAAAAAAACAAACACATACCGATTACCCAAACACAAATTTTATTATATTATAACTTTATTTATACTTATAATGTAATTTATGTAAACTAATAAATACAAGCAATGAAGCAAAGAAAAAACAAGAATACATAAGAATGGAATCTTGTGAAGAAGTATTATCCTCTTGATTTTTCAGAGCAGGAGAAAATTAATTTGAGATTTTAATTGAAGCATTTTTAACTTGTTGTGCTTAATAATGCAAAATTATAAAATTTGTCTTACATTGCAGAATTATGTCAAGAATTGATAGATGCAGGAAAATCGAAGACATTATTTTATTGATAGATTGATTCAACTTGTTTTGACTTTTCCAATGTCTACCGCAATTACTGAACGTGCATTTTATTAAAACAAGACTTCGCAACAAAATAGAAGATGAATTTTTTGCAAATAATTTAGTTGTCTATATTGGAAGGGAAATTGCTAAAGGCTTCAATCCAAATTCGATACTTGATGATTTTGCTTCTCTAAAATTAAATTGTGTTTGTCACATTTTTAGCTCCGGCCCCTACAATACAGAATTCCTGGCTCTGCCACAGCGTAAGACTAGAATGCCGGTACTAATGCGCCCAAGACGCCACCACTAAATCAGCTCCGGTAATTAGACGCCCATCTTGGTCGGCACTCACTTAGCGCCGAGGCTTACACGTTTGCCGATTACGCTCCGGTAAATAAGTGCCTACTACACTCTCGATTCCCGGCGCCCGCTCGGCGCCTAAGGATACTTTTCTTGACAGTATTTTGCCAGCGAAATGCGACATGCCAGGTTTTGCGTGCCGATAAACATACACCAACACCGGAGCTGTATTAAGCACCCACAAAAACCATCAACAAACATGGCGCCGACACTTAAGCACCCATACCAAAAAATACTGGTCCTGACACATGTATGTTGCGCCCAACCAACTCTTCCCTGTCAGTTTTTTTGTGGGCGACTGTCATTCGTCATTCGTCGAGGTCAAGGCACCTGAATTGTTCTTTTTTTGCTGGAAATAAAGAGCCTGTATAGCCTAACTTTTTATTAGTGCACTCGAGCACGACCTCCATCATTTCCATGGTGTCGTCCTCCGAGCAAGACTTCCTCCCACTTTACCCTGCCATGCTTAGTTGCTTTTTGCTCCGCCACTACTTTTGGGACGCCAAGATTGCCGCCAACATTGACGATGAGCTCTCTCCATCCTGTACATATTAGCGTCTTAGTCATCGCACTCGATCTCCATGAAGAGCTCTTTCACCGTGTCCACCTTTAATACGGTGCGACACAATGGCGTAAAGGTGGATATAGTCGATAAGTTGGGCATGGAATGGACAATCAGGTATATCTCGTGCACACACCAATTTTTTGAAGTTTTATACCAAATACAGAATATTCCAAAGAGAAATGCTTGTTATCTATTTTTGGTCTTTTTTTATTTTTGGCAGGTGTGCATTGCAGTGATGGACCTCTAGTTTTTAGGTGCAAAAAAAGAAAAAATTAAAAAAAAAAGGGACCAAAGATGGACAAAGATAAACAATAAACATTTCACTATTCCAAATGAGTTTCGTGGAGATAAAGATGTTTATATTGTTGATGTGACTTTCTATTGTTTTTTTGTTTCTTTTTTTAAGAGCTTGGTTTTTTGCCTTCTCTTTTTTCCCTTACTGACTTGCAATCACTATATATTAACTTTGGCCCTTTTGTCTTTCATTGTTTGGGAGTATATTAATTTTGCCCTTTTTGTCTTTCATTGCTTGAGAGTGTTTCATTTATTTATTTAAATTATAATTTTAAAATATAAAAAAAATTTCGTTTTTAAATCGCAAATAAAAATGTGCATTTTAAAAAAAACGTATGATTTTAAAGGTTAAATTAAATTTTTATCAAACACTTAATTGCTTTTTTAAAAATCGTTTTTCAAATCACATATTTTAAAATCTTTATTTCTAAATAGCATATCGTATTATATGGTTACGATTCTACCATATATGTCTTTAGAAAAATTTGTGTCTTCCACATTTGAAATTGTAAACCCAATCAGATAGAAAAGTCTCGTGAAAGAAAAAAAAGAGAGTGAAAGAGTATACAATAAGAGAGAAAAAGACAAATAGAGCTGCCACTTGTCCCAATAAAAAAAAAAGTTTTTACTTTTTTGTTTTTTCCATTAGGAAATAATCTTTTTTGAGTTAGAGTGAGAATTGAGCATATTGAGGTTTTGAATTTTTAGTGGTTTCTCTTTATTATTTTTTGTAATATTTCATCTTCCATTAGTGAATTTCTTTATGATTGTTTCTGCTTGTAGACGTACTTCATATTGATAAAACCACATAAATTTTGGTATTCTTTGTGTGTAATTGCTTTGAGTTATCTAGAGTAAGTTGTGCGGCTTTTGCACAACATATAGTACCAATGTAGGCAAGCAACAACAAAATGCAAAAATCAGTAATTGCTGAAATGAACAGGTGAAATCTCTCTTCATGTTTGTATAGCTTTAGAATTATCTGAAGAGAAAAGCTTGTTGTCTATCTTCCATCTTTTTCTGTTTTATTTTTTGTTTTTGTTTTTTTACTCCTAAGAAACAGAGATCCATCCTAAAAAGCAGAGATCCGGTGCAGTGATGGATCTTTGTTTTTTAGGAGCGAAAAAAAAAGAAGATGAAAGATGAACATAGATTGGACTAAAAAGTTGGACATGAATCATTTCTCTTATCTGAAAGCACGTGCACGGAGACACATGCAAAATGAGAGATCTCCCTCCAAGATCTCTTTACTCCCCCATAATCTTGGGTGATGAATAAACATGCATCAGGAGAAGTTGCAAAGCCCAACAATGAATGAATAATTTCTTATGCACTTAATACTAATTAAGATTTAGAATAAATTTACCTATCGGCTATCAAGTCTGGTTATATATATAAGTTGACTCTAAAAATTGAAAAACAAAGGCACAAATGGACATATCACGCTTTGGACTGTTATCTGTAAGAATGAGTAATAAGAGGGGAACAACTACTAAATTCTATACATTGCCTAATGCTGCATTTGATAATGAAGCTAAAGAGTTTTCTCAACATCTACTGTAAAAAGCAAAAGTTGTTTCCTCCAGTTCATAATAAATCTCAACAACATCTAAAATCAAAAAAATAGAAAAAAAAAATAAAAAAAATAGACATGTTAAATGTTGAGCTGGAATTTTTCTCTATTGAGCAAAAATTAATGTCGCGAGTGGAATGGAAAAACGAAAAAAGAAAAAAGAAAAACTCAATATTTTTTTTCCCCTATAAAACTATTTCTCAAGGACTGTTTTGCAATGATAAAGATAAAAAGTATTTAATACTCTTTGAAGATCATATCTACGACAATAAATTTATCAAGTCCGTATGTCCAAGCAGACGAAGCCATGAGCAAAAGAAAGATTGGAGGTGAGAAATGATGATCCTTGGCTAAATTGTAGCACATTTTTACCACCATGACAATATGTACATATAATGTACGATCATGAAGAATGTACGTGTGGGTCTAGGGAGAAAATTTGTTATCCATTCAATCAGAAAATTTCTTCTTTCAAATCGTAATCGATTCCGAGCAGAAGAGAGGCGGCAGGCATATATATATATATATATATATATTGCTTACTCATATGATCAAGATGCCATTGATAAGGCCAATGGCATTTCACTCTCATGTGAAGCCACAGACGAATCACTGCTTGAATGGTTTGAAGACGACCTACTTTTCTTTTTATCCTTCCCTTCTTGGCTATCTTCCTGGTCCAATGCCAGGATAGCTTCAAAGTGAGCGCGCCTTCTTGCATCACTTTCAGGAGACCTCACCGGCGGAGTCTCTACGCTGCGTGCAACCACAACAGCCTCCACACCAGCTGTATTCGCGACATCTGCACGAGCAGAGCCTCCTTCAAATGCACCGCCACCTCGTCCTCCTCCGCCACTCCCGGCGGCAACCCTATATCGACATGCCCTGGAAATGACTCGATAGAGGCATGTGAGCATCCAAAACAACCAAGGAAGGCAAACCAATGCCACCCCAGCAAAGGGAAGCCAAGATGCGTAATATGAGTCGGGTTCGATTATGTACAGCACAAGGCAGCCACCTCCTGCTGCCAGAGACAGAAATAAAACGGCAGAGATGAGCCATACGAAGGTGCTTCCAGCGCTAGGATCCGGTGCAGCCATTTGTGTGTCACGGAGACCAAAAAAAAAAAGGGTTTAATTAACAATCCAAAGCCTGGATTAAGATTTCGTCTATGTCATCATCCATGTCGTTCATTGGGATTCGTTTGTAGGAGAAGAAGATTGGCTCAAGGTTGGAGAAGGGTCCATGAGAGATGAGTTATCGAGGTTCTTTTGTTGCATTGGGGGTCTGCGATGGGATTTTCAGATGCATGGTGGACATATTCAAAAGTTTGTTTACCGCAAAACATGGCTTGTATCAAAACAAACCCACACCCACAAGCTGGGGGAGAGAGAGAAGCGGGTGCGCTCTATAATTAATACAAACTGGCGGTTGATAGTTGAATTGTTGTGCTGCAAAAGCTCGCTTACAAATTACATTCTTTTAAACTTTTTACATTATCTAATAAGAACAGAAATTCTCTAAAAAAGTGACATGTCCATTGGCATGTGAAAAACACTTTTTTTTTTTTTTAATAGCATGTGCTTCTTATTAGTTTTTTTTTTAGCATTAATAAGAAATCATGTTTTTCTCACATGCTAAAAAATACATGTCAGTTTTTAAATATTGGGTTGTAGGAATTAGAACAACTATAACCATGTTTGTAGGAAATTTCTAACATTAATTAATTGATGATCAGTAGAATGGGAAAAAGTCTAGCTAGGATGCGAAGTAACCCTTATTAACATAACATGACGTTAGGAACCTACTAGCAATTGTCAACAACTCAAACCCACTTGGTAATCCCACCCTGTTAGAATAGAGTAATGATAGAAATAGGTAATCCCACCCTTTTATTCTTCTTTTATTTTTCTAGAAGTGATGTTGCTTTTAAAATTACTATTAAATCAAAATCAATTAGTAATTTATCTCAAATTTAATAGTAATTTTAAAAATAACATCACTATTTGAGAATAAAAGTCTTATTTCTCGCATTACTCGTTTGAATGACCTAATTAAGGGCTAAGGCTTCTGCTCTTATAACATAATCATTTATATCTTCTGTTGGGTCATGAGACCAATATAATTTTTTTTAAATGATAAAAAAATTCATTAATTTCACAAATCTCCTGCCCACTTTGGCTAAAAATCTAAATGACGTTCTTTTTGAAGTCCTTGATTTAAACTTTAACTTTCTCACTTTTAATAACTTGTTTTAATTCTTCTCTTCTTTTCTGTACCCACTGAATGTTTTTGAGAATCGAATAACTAACTGAACAAGCATAGGGGTAGGGCCCCTTCCATACACAAAACATCTTCGGAGAGGGTTTGGGCCATTTTTTGAGAAGCTGGAACTGGTTTTCTCGAGAGCCGCCTGAAAAATCCCGACTGTTTTACGAAATCAACGAAAAACTGAAACACAATGCTACCGAATAAAGCATCTTCGGAGAAGTCCCACTTCCTTAGAGGCAGAGCTATTTACATATTTTATTTGTATAGCTACTGTCGGGACCACCTCCATAGGTTTAGTGAAATTTAGTAGGGTAAAATTCTTAAAACGGCCCGGATCGGAGCAAACAATGGTCCTGTTTCCTTGTAGGGAACTATATAATACTCAAAAAGACATCTTCAGTAAGAACATTGCCTCCAAATTAATATTGCCTGAGGTTGTAGTTGGTAGCAAGTACACAATATCAACCTTAGAAGGTCTTAATTCTATTTCTCAACATTTTTCACTTAATTAAGGCATGTACACCTGTACACTATCTATTGACTGGTGAGACTGCAAAAACTATGAATCAACAGACTTTAAGACAACTACTAATTGAAGATATAGGTAAATTGCCAAGAAAATTAAATTTGAAATAATGCACTTTTAACTTTTGAGAGTGGCCCTGAGCTGACCTTCACTTTTTTTGCTGCGAAATTGTGAGAAAGATGATCAAAATTCCCCAAGTGCAGGGCAGCAGAAGCATATTTGTGATCCGAAAAACCATCTTGCCACGTAGCTTTCCAATAGGTCTCATATTAATCTAAAGTCAGATTTGACGTCCGTTTGCCTGATTCTCTAAGGGCTTCTTTGAAATACAGTGATGTGCAGACATTAATAGCCAACTGGGGACATTTCAAGTGATGATTGTCTCAGTCAAATGTGGATCTATATCTGCTCTGACAGAAGCTAATCTGTGGTGCCTCTGCTGTTGCTGAGCTTTCCTACGATTGGCCTCAAGAATAATGAGGAGAGCAGTAATGTCAGCAGGGCTTACCCCACCCACCCTGCTTGCTTGACCAATGGTTTGCGGCCTGACCTGTAAAGCAGGAGAAAGCAACGACAACAGAACATAAATATTTATATTCCTATAAGAAATCCATCACCAACATGTGGTCTGACAACAACGTGGACCACTAGTTAAAACATACATATGCATCTTCTAAATGGCAGAGAAACAATCCAGCACTTGGTATTGCAGAGTATTTTTCAGTAGCCAAACATAAACTACTCTCTCTATCTCTCTCCCCCCCCCCCCCAAAAAAAAAAAAGAGAAGAAAAAATCTTCAGCAGGCTTTTATTTTGCAATTAGGAGTAAAATGCTAATGCAGTTCCAAACAAATACCAGGAAGAAAATCAATTATGCTACTAATT
Source organism: Betula pendula (assembly GCA_900184695.1). Lineage (NCBI taxonomy): Eukaryota > Viridiplantae > Streptophyta > Magnoliopsida > Fagales > Betulaceae > Betula > Betula pendula. The sequence goes on from FXXK01000161.1 coordinate 95,752, forward strand.
AAATAAACAAAGTTATCCTACACACCTTGGACAGTTTCTCACGTGCTTCAAGACACAAAGTTGTCATTGCATAATAATTCAAGTCCTCTGGAAGCGGTATATGTTGTTTATGGACCATCTACAAATAAGAAATAGACAAAGCACACAAGTAAAATTCTCAACATTCAATGCAATGACAAAAGAGATGGGTTCTTTTATTTTATTTTTGGGGGGGGGTGGGGGGGAGAAGGATCAAATATTTTTTTCACTTAATTTGTTTTTAATTTATATTCTTACTTACCAATTTTTTCAAAATTAACAAAATATGTCATTGGCAATTATATATCATAATTGTTATGTCATTAATATATAACTTCTAAAAATAAAACCTCTTGCATCCATATTTAAGATGATACTTCATACTTTATTAACTTATTAAAAATTCACACTTGTATGATGCATAATGGGATCAATTAGCTCGTGACAATGCCCAAAATGGTAGGTTATTCCATATAGGGAATAAAATGCCATGAGCTAATGTGATTCAAAAAATTTTATGGAAACCAAACTACAAAATTTATTACTCACCTGTTTAAGTTGGTTTTGCTGCCGGATAATGAAGCCTTCATACTTGATATCAATCTCAACACATTCTTTCTCCACTCTAGATAAGAGTTCATTCCCAAAACCATGCTTATCAAGAACTTTATATGGCACATGCGGTTTCTTCAGAAGACTCTCCAGTGTTGAAGAGTCCTTTACAGGCTGACCAGACAGGCGAGTCACATCGGCAGCCAAATCTCCTCCTGAGATTAAAACAGAGAACAATAACCAACTTGGGTTTCCCAAATAAATTCCCACAGTCAATAGACAGCCCAATTAATTTTACTCATAAATAAATTAGCCGTGTTAATATTAATGTTAAATTAAGGATCAAGCTCAGGTAGACGTAAACTTGATGCAGAAAACAATCATTAGATACTTGAGCAATGTTTGGAACATGAGTCTTACACTAAGCTCAAGCAAAACTAGCAGTTTTCAGCATTCCTATTTAAGATCATCTTGGATTGATTGTTCAATACCCCTAGATTCCATAGGATACGGAGTATGTCCCTGTTGTCCAGACCAAGTTCTATTCAAGGCTGAGCACCAAGAAACAATCTGGTGGCAGAAAACCAGAAACAAACTCACTGGTTGGCAGAACGTTGGCACAAAATCAAAGGCTGAGCACCAAAATATACTGGCATAAAACCACAAACAAACACATTGATTGGAAGAAAATCACCGGCAGAAAACCACAAGCTACTCAGAAACAACACTGCACAGAAATGTGAGAACAGATGGGCAGCACATTGGCACAAAGAAGAACACGCAGCACTTAGAAACGAGGAGGCCCCATGCAGCGAACAAGCCAAACAGCAAAAAGAAATACCAAACAAAAAAATACCGAAACACCAAACTCCAAGAACGTACCAAACACAGTGTTAGAGTTTATGCCCTAAAAGCCAATTCCTATTGTATGACATTTTGGTTTATTAAATAAAGTTGTTTATTTTCTGAATTAAATAAGAACATTAGGCATATTATATTTCACATGTGCATAATATTTGTATATATTTATATATGTAGTCCTTAGTTATATTGAATATAGATTGAGGTGTATTACTAAGATTATCAAACAGAAAATCTAAACCATAAACCTTGTAACTTATAAACTATTTTTCGTTGTTAGTAATGAATTGGGAATTCAATTTGATAAGAAATATTAATCATGGTGATCTATCTTGATCATAGAAGTGGAGACTTCTAATTGATATGTTGGTACGGTAACAATGCACTAAATGGACTACGTAAATTGTTATTCTATATATAACTACTGTAAATATGAATAACTTGAACTCACAACAGCTTGTAACATCTAATATATATAACGCAAGAGTTTTTAAGAGGAGTCTCTGAAATCGCGACAAATGGTCTTTTTAACCTCTTGACAGTGTCAAATTTTAATTACAAAATGAGAGTTTTAAAGAGGAGTCTCTGAAATCACGACAAATGGCCTTTTTTTATGACAAGTGTCAATTTTTATTCTTATGGTGAGATGTAGTTATTTAACTGTCTTCTAACAGTTTTCTTCTCCTATAAAAAAACCGTTCCACTTTTCAACTAGTTTTCAATTATAAACGTGTTCATCAGTTTCTCACTCCGTAACTTTCATTCTGAACGTCAATCTCTTTTCATTATATTGTTAAACATCCGTTTAGTTTTCTTTTCCACCCCCTTTAAAATTGCCTACAGTAAATAACCGTTTCGTAACTGCATTTTGGATTGCAACGCCTTTAAACACTGCCTCCAGAAATTAACCTTTCCTTGACTATGTTTTGGATTTCATATATTCCTCTACCAAAGCAAAAGCATCGCTCAGAGAGAACATAAAGAGAGTGCGTATGTAGGCTGGGTTGCAAAGAGAAGCAGAGACGCAAACAAGTTTATTGCTGAGACATCTATCTGAAAATATTTGGGCTTATGTGGGTAAAATTTTCATGTCTGTAGATTCAATATATTATATATGACTGATTACTTTTTTTATTTCTCACACTTACACAGCAAATAGACCAAAAGACCTTAGAAACGTCAACAACAAGATTTTAATTTGTTCAATTTTCGTTGCTCACATAAACTAAATGCATAATTCTCTTTTAACAAGTGTAAATTTCAAGGTAACAGAGAATAGATGACAAAATGTTTCTCTCCAACAAAGGTGCTTCTCTCTCTCTTACTCTCTCATCGATTTCTCTCTTTATGATTTTGTTAGATTATTTTCATTTTGATTGCAATTTAAACAACCAAAATTGAAAATACATGTGGATGAAACTTTTTTTTTTTGCTTCATTTTCTTTTTATAATGATTTTTAGATTTTGTTCATCCATTTTAATGAAGATTTTTTTTTTTAATATTTACTAAAAAAAGATTTTTTATTTTGCTTTGTATTATTTTCGAATGTTTAGAATTATATGAGTTTTATTTGTATATGTACTTTAAACGATTTTTAAGAAACGATTTCTAATCCAGATTGCAACGCATTAAGATGTTAATTCCATGAGGATGAAACTTTTTTTTTTTTCCTTTTTGCGTTTTGCTGCTTTTTTTTTTCTTTAATGATTTTTACATTTTGTTCATCCATTTTAATGAAGATTTTTTTTTAATATTTATTAAAAAAAGAAATTTGTTTATGTTCAGAATTATATGGGTTTTATTTGTATTGAATTTAATTTGTATATAAAAGGGGAGGTTTAAAGAGGAAATATCTGTACTCTAAACAATTATTAAGAAATGATCTCTAATTCATATTGCAACGCATTAAGATGTTAATTCCATGTGGATGATTTTTTATTTTTATGTTTGCTTCATTATCTTTCTTTAATAATTTTTAGATTTCATTCACCATTTTAATGAAGATTTTGTTTTTTGTTTTTTTAATATTTACTAAAAAAATATTTGGTTAATTTGCTCTGTATTATTTTCAAATGTTCATAATTATATGGGTTTTTATTGGTATTGAAATGATTTGCTTTATTTAATTTGCATATAAAAGGGGAGGTTAAAAGAGAAAATAAAAACTAATGCTATGGGAATAAAAATTTTAACATGTTTTAATTTATATAGATTAAACTAAAATGAAGGGTCATATGTTTTAATTTATTTGAATGTTTTATGAGATTTTTTTTGTTCGTTTGTGTGATTTACTTAGATTTTTAGGAAATTTTTAGATTTATTTTTTATTTACTTTATTTTTGAGTGCAAAAGAAGGCAAATTTATTTGATTATTGAACAGAAAATGAAGATAAGCATAATGAAGCATTGAACTTGATGCAAGAAAATTTATTTGATTGTGTTAAATAATGAGTAAAATGATTTGTTTTATTTAATTTGTACATAAAAGGGGAGTTTTAAATAAATATTACTGCTATGGAAATGCAAAATTTAACATGTTTTAATTTATATAGATTAAACTAAAATAAAGAGTCTTATGTTTTAGTTCATTTGAATGTTTTGGTACGAGATGTGATGATTTTTTTACTTTCCAACGTTGTTCTTTGGATAGTTTAGTTTTTTCTGTGCGTATGCGTAATGTAAATTGTTTACTTATTTGGTGGAAGACATTTGCTTTCAAGGTTTAATTGGAAATACTTTTTTACTATATTAGTATTTTTTATTTTTCGTTTTTGTGGTTTTGTTCTTCTATTTCATTTTTTGTTCTAATTCATATCTTATTTTTTCTTTTGTAAATTTTACATTGAATTCAAGGAAATGATAGTTAGAGAGAGGTTTTCCTATTGGTAGGAATATATGCAAGACATATTTTGATAATTTTTTTCCTTTAATTTATAGTTACTTTAGTTTTAAACTACGGTACTTATGTGAACAAATATTTAACACGTTTCAATTAATAAGGATTCAACATCACGATAATTGGTTACCGGTAATCTTTTAAAGACTTTTTGAGTAAACTATAATGATAAAAGCCTGCGCATTGCGCAGGTTATAGGCTAGTTGACTCTTAATCCTGAGAGGAATGTAAACTCAAATGTTAAGTGGAGGTTACTTTGATACATTTAGGAGTGAGATCTTTCACGGTCAAAATCTCAGTGTTTTTGGTGATCATATGTAGTATTGTGGAAACACTACTTTTCAAGATGGAATCCATAATTCTTTGATTTAATCATAGCGACATGAAATATCCTTTTGAGATAAATTTAATAAGAATTCATTATTCTGAATATTTGGCCCAAGTGTTTTTGTAACTAAAATTAAATATACTCAATGAAATATGATTTCAAGAGTATAAGAATAATCAAGAGATTAAATCAAGTACTCAAGGATTAAGAGATAGCAAATTAAAGTGACAGTTTATTTATGACTTTAATTCGACTATAAATATTTCATAGAGGGATCAATTGCAATTATAAGATGTTACTGGAGTTTTAATTAATCAAAATAAATACTAGAGTGTATTTATAATTTTTTAGTGGAATAAATTGTAGGTGTAAATATGTTTTTGTCCCCTGCGGTTTAATAGCTTTATTTTTAGCCACTTCAGTTTCACTTTGTATTATAGATGGTACCTTCATTTTGGTGAAAGACAAATATGGTTCTTTCATTTATCTTTCGTCCAAATACTTAATGGAACTCTACGTCCATCTCCATCTCCAAACACTACCTTGGCCCCTGGACGGGCCCCGTCCAGGGGCCAAGGTAGTGTTTGGAGATGGAGAGCCGATTCTTCGTGGAGGCTAAAACCTTCGTCTTTTCGGTGGGGGATGGGAAGTCAGTTCTTTGGGTGGAGGAAAGAAGGAAAGGGTTTTCAGGGGCTGTTTGCTTGGGGTCTCTGTGTATTGTTTGGCTAATTTTGAAGATGGAATGGGTGCTACGGAATGCTGGGGTTGAGGAGTTTGTTGAATCTTTTAGGGAGGGTCCAAGGCGGTGATTGTTCGTAGAGGCGGGAATAAGGCGGGCGTTTCTTGGAGGTGGCGGTTTATGGTGAGGGAGGTCGGAAAGGGATGGTCCTCTTCCCTGAGGGCCGTGCTGGGCGGGCTGGAGTCGTGTTTCTGGGGAGTTGAGCAAAGCGCTTGCCTTCTTTGGATCCAAGGCTGGGTCCTCGTCTCCGGTGATGGGTGCTGTTGCTGGTGCCGCTCCGTCGTACGCGGCGGTGGTTAGATCGGTGGTCCCTTCTTTCGGTTTTGAAGCATCCGGTTGCAGATGTCGCGAATAGGCTGTTGGGTTCTGCTGGGTCTACGGCAGAGCTGGATCTTTTTCCGTGGGGATCGCCTGAGATATCATCGGTGCTGAGGTCGGCGGTGGACTGCTACGACCTGGAGTGTTGGGTAGAACGGTGGGTAAGAACCTTGGTGCAGAGATCAGTCCCAGAGTTCAAACGACAAGAGTTCACGCCGGAGGAGGATCTCATCGGAAGCTTCATTCTGAAGTGCCTGAATCATTTCAAATTTGAAATTGATCGGGCCTTTGGGTGTGTGAAGGAAGGGTGGCAGATTTTGGGCTTGGGCTTGCAGCCCACTTCGGGTCATTCAGGTTTTAAGGGCTTTGCGCCTAAACCCGGTAAGGCCCGCAAGCCCATGAAACTCCTTCTCAAGCCCAGATCAAAGCGGGTTTGGGTCGCATGGTTACGGTCTCGTCCAAACCGTGCCTTGTTGCGCCGGTGTCCACACCGGAGGTGGTGTTGGTTCCGGTGTCGACTGGGTTCCGTCCAAAGGCCCAGTCGGCGGGCAAGAGTCTTCTCCGGTGAGGCCAAGAGGATGCCGGTGACCAGGTTCGCAAGCTGGGTCTTCTCCGATGAGGTCAGAGGAGGCCGGTGACCAGTTTTTCTCCGATGGCTCTTCATCCCAGTCGGCGGGGCAAGAGTCTTCTCCGGTGAGGCCAGAGGATGCCGGTGACCAGGTTCGGCAAGCTGGGTCTTCTCCGATGAGGTCAGAGGAGGCCGGTGACCAGTTTTTCTCCGATGGCTCTTCATCCCAGTCGGCGGGGCAAGAGTCTTCTCCGGTGAGGTCAGAGGAGGCCGGTGACCAGTTTTTCTCCCTGCCGCTTGACCAGAACATGCCGATGGGGTCAGAGGAGGCCGATGACCAGCTTTTCTCCTTGCCGGTGACCAGTTTCTCTCCCTGCCAGTCTTCTCCGGTGAGGTTAGTGGATGCCGTGACCAGTTCTCGCCGCTTGACCAGTCTTCTTCTTCTCCGGCGGTGGGTTTGACTGCTGCTAGGGTCACGGAGTCAGTCACTCTCGAGGCCTGTCTGTATCCCCTCATTTCTCCAGAGGTGACAGAACCGACACGGAAAGAAGGGTCTTTCAGGTTCGAGGGGTCTGTTTCTCTAGCTGGCGATGGTCTTTCTGTGAGGCCGTGCAACCCTTCGGCGGTAGTGATCGCCCAGAAGTCGTCTAAGCCCTTGTACTTCTACAATCGTAAACATAAGATTCAGAGGCTTCAAAGATGGATTTGGGTCAGCTTGCGGGGGAGTTGATCAGAGTCGCGCCTGCCGCTGCCCCGTTGGTAGGTAGTCGGTCTTCAGTCTCGGGTGGGGTATCTGGGTTGTTTGCAGCGTTTGAGCCCGTTGGCTTGGCGGGGTCCAAGATGGAGGGTTCTTTCCGGGCTTTCGCAGATGGTTCTTCGACTGTCAAGCCTCCTGCTCAATCTCCTCCGGCGAGGGTTTCCTTAAGCGGGGTTTCTCCGCCGAGCTCTTGTTTCCGAAGACCATCTCGGAGATTGGAGATTCTTCAGAGAAGAGTGATTTGATTAATGGTTACTCTGAGGCAGTGGTTAGTTCGTTGGAGATCGCTCAAGCTCTAGGGATTTCTTTTGGGGACAATAAAAAAAGGTTTTTGGATCTGATGAGTGAAATTGAAGAGCATCAGCAGCGAGTGGATGGGGTTCTGTTTTGAAGCCGAAGGGTGGAGGGAGCTGAAAAATTTGGAATGCTCCTCTCAATTTTGATGTTGGAAACATTGGGTCTAGCGGGGAAAAATAAGATGAAGGGGGGGGGTGTATGGGTTTAGGGTTTCTTTGTAGTGGTGGTTTCTTTGCGGGTGTTTTGGTTCTTGTTTGGTTGTTTTTTCTTTTTCTTTTTGGTGGTCCTTGTGTATACTCCCTGTGTACGTAGGGGCGCCTTACGCTTTTTATAATATATTTTGATCTTACTTATCAAAAAAAAAAAAAAAAAAAAAAAAAAGATAAAAAAAAAAAAGATTTTTAGACTACTTCTTCCTTTCTTTTCTCAGCGGTGAATGAAAGATACAGGAAGAAGAAAAAAAATATCAAGCAAGAAGAATGAACAAAGATACAAACCTGAAATCCTGACAGTTTTCAATCGCTTCTTTTCCTCTGAAATGCAAGCTTGCTTATCCTGGTATAGTTTCCAGCGTCTATCATCAATCAACCCAATTTCACGTCCCAAAGGAGTGAGACGGCTATCAGCATTATCTGATCGAAGTAGTAACCGGTGTTCTGAGCGGCTAAGAGGATGGACAAAAAAAAAAGAACCAATTAAAATCATTAAATTTCATGAATAAAAAAGATGACAATGCACACACACTTCATGTACTTGTTTGCGGTTAAAAAATAAATAGTCACGCCAGCCACATGCATGGTCAACCTGCTTTGAGTGAGCATTCTACTTATATTTTTTTTATTAAATAATTCATATCATATCATATCATATAAAGGCGCAGGGAGGCGCAACTCTAGTACACAAGAAGTATACAAGGAAAAACTCCATTAAAGGTAAAAAGAAATACAAAACTCTGCAAAATGCAAAAAACTAGGCAGAAGAAAAATATGAAACGCCCCGGTCCAAACAAAGAGAGTGAGCATAAAATTTAAGAGCTTGATCTTTGACTTCTCATGATATTTAAAACATCTGACATTCCGCTTTTCCCAAACGATCCACATGACGAACAGTGGGACTATTTGCCACACAGGTAGAACAGAACGATTACCCATCTGACCTCTCCAACAAGCTAACATATCTAGCACCGTTTCAGGCATTACCCAAGTAATGTCGTAAAAAGAGAAAATGGTACTCCATAACTCTTGTGCCACATCACAATGCAAAAGAAGATGATCTATAGATTCACTACTCCTCTTACACATGCAACACCACCCCACCACTAAGACTCCTCTCTTATGCAGATTATCTACTGTCAAGATCTTACCAAGAGCTGCCGCCCACACAAAGAAAATCACTTGCATAGAAACTTTAATTTTTCAGATACTCCTCCAATAAAAGGAAAAGACCCCCGAAGTAGACAGCTCATGGAAAAATGAACGCACCTCGAACTTCTTCCTTTTTGAGGGAATCCACCGAATACAATCCTTCCCTCCTTGTCGCCGTCTAAAAGAATACAACAAACCAAAAAAGGAAAGCACCACCTCTACCTCCCAATCTTGTACAGCTCGTGAAAAAGGCACATTCCAAAGCATAACCCCATTGTAATTCTAGATATTATCCAACACTCTCGCCTCCTTACACCGAGCAATGCGAAATAACTCCGGAAAGGCATCCTTCAAAGATTGAGTGCCACACCAAATATCATGCTAGAAGCTAATAAGGGAACCATCTCCAACATCAAAAGAAAGATAACTCAAAAACACACCCCACCCCCGCCGAATATGTTTCCACACTCCAACACCGAAAGGCCCCTCCACTTCCTTAGAACACCAACCTCCATTCAAACAACCATATTTTGCTTCCACTACCAACCGCCAGAACTCTTCCTTTCCGTAGCAAACCTCCACAACCATTTACCCAACAGTGCTTGATTAAACTTACACAGATTACGAATGCCCAATCCACCAAATTGCAAAGGAGAACAAATCTGTGACCACTTAACCAAATGAAACTTGAACTCCTCAGTGAGACCACCCCATAAAAAGTCTCTTTGGAGTTTCTCTAACTTGTTTGCCACACCCACCGGAATAGGAAACTAGGATAACAAATAAGTGGGTAAAATTGCCGAAGTGCTTATTATCAACGTTAGCTTCCCACCCTTTGAAAATAAAGCCGCTTCCAACCGGCTAGTCTCCTTTCCATATTCTCGAAGATACCATTCCATATAGCAGTCGACTTATAAGGTGCCCCCAACAGAAGGCCCAAGTACTNACAACCATTTACCCAACAGTGCTTGATTAAACTTACACAGATTACGAATGCCCAATCCACCAAATTGCAAAGGAGAACAAATCTGTGACCACTTAACCAAATGAAACTTGAACTCCTCAGTGAGACCACCCCATAAAAAGTCTCTTTGGAGTTTCTCTAACTTGTTTGCCACACCCACCGGAATAGGAAACTAGGATAACAAATAAGTGGGTAAAATTGCCGAAGTGCTTATTATCAACGTTAGCTTCCCACCCTTTGAAAATAAAGCCGCTTCCAACCGGCTAGTCTCCTTTCCATATTCTCGAAGATACCATTCCATATAGCAGTCGACTTATAAGGTGCCCCCAACAGAAGGCCCAAGTACTTCATCAAAAGCCGATCCACCCTACACCCGAAGAGGCTAGCCAAACTGTCTATATCATTCACCTCACCAATAGGTATAATCTCTGATTTTGAGATGTTAATTTTTAACCCCGAGACCAATTCAAAACATAGAAACAGGCATCCTAGATTACGAATGTGATCCTCATTGGCGCCACACAAGATCAAAGTATCATCAGCGAATAATAAATGTGACAACCATACCTGCGTTATTCCTTAAGCCCATGGAAAAACCATCCATGAGACCCCTGGATTTAGTGACAGCTATCATCCTGCTCAAGACCTCCATAACAATCACAAAAAGCATAAGGGATAATGGATCCCCTTGTCTTAGTCCCCGATCACTACTAAAGAATCCTGAAGGGGTTCCATTAAACAAAACAAAAAAACGCACTGTGGAGATACAAAAAGCTATCCACGCTCTCTATTTTCCTCCGAAACCACATCTTTGTAGCACAGATAAGAGAAACTCCCAACTAACATGATCATAAGCCTTTTCTGAATCAAGTTTACATATCAAACCTGGGACCTCAGATCGAAGGTGGCTATCAATGCATTCATTTGCGATCAAGACCGAATCCAAAATTTGTCTCCCCTGAATAAAAGCGTTTTGTGAATTAGAAATGATCTTGTCCAGCACATGTTTCAGTTTGTTAGCTAACACCTTAGATAAGATCTTATACACATCACCCACTAGACTGATAGGACGAAAATCCTTGAGGTCCACCGCTCCAACTTTCTTAGTAATGAGGGAAATGAAAGTTGCATTCAGACTTTTCTCAAAACTCCCTTTGCTATGAAATTCTTGAAAAACCGTCATAATATCCTCTTTAAGAACGACCCAACATGCTTTAATAAAAGCCAAAGAAAACCCACGGGGACTCGGGGCCTTATCACCATTCATAGCTTGAACCACCTCAAACACTTCATTTTCTTCAAGATCTCTTTCCAACCAAGATCTTTCCTCAGCACCAATGGAATGAAAGGAAAGACCATCGGGCTTTGGCCTCCATCTACACAGCTCGGAATACAAGTGAGAATAAAACTGAACTATATGAGTCTTCATAGTTGGGATATCTGACGTCAAAGACCCATTGATCGACAAAGATTCAATAGAATAATTCCGTCTATTCGAATTCGCCACTCTATGAAAGAATTTGGTATTCTTGTCCCCCTCTCTTAACCATAGAGTCCTAGACTTCTATTTCCAACTCACCTCTTCACAAAGCAACAGCCTTTCCAACTCCTTAGTGAGATCAAGCTTTTTCGTTTTCTCATCCTCAGACAATGCACTTCCCTCCCCAATATTATCAATCTCACGAATGCCTTCTAGTATAGACTTCTTTCGCTTCCCTACATGCCCAAAAACTTCTGCATTCAACTTTCGCAAATCAGCTTTCAAAGCTTTCAATTTGTACGCTAAAACAAAACTAAGGTAGCCTTGAAATTGGTAAGACAACCACCAAGATTTCACCAAATCCACAAAACCCTCAGACTTCAGCCACATATTTTCGAACTGAAATAGCCACCATCTCGCTTCGTCACCCCACAATCAAACAAAATGGGAAAGTGATCCGATAAGAGTCTCCTCTGAATTACATTAGGAAATTATTCTTCCCACTCAGGAGAAAGTAAAAATCTGTCAATACGTGACCAGCGCGGCACCTCCTGGATGTTAGACCATGTGAACTTACCACCCACCAAAGTTTTATCCATAAGCCCCTGTTCAAAGATGAAATCCAAAAACTCTCTCATAGAACAAAAGTAACGATTATCTCCTGATCGCTCGCTTGGATAGCAAATAGCGTTAAAATCGCCTCCAATACACCAAGGCTTTTCCCACCAGCACATAATACCAACCAGCTCATCCCACATAAGTTGTCGTTCGTGATCTTCATTGGGACCATACACATCAGCAAAAGCCCACTCAAAATTATCACTAACACAATGAAAAGAGCAAGCAACTATGAAATTCCCCACACATACCTCCATTTTTTCCACAACCCTTCTATCCCACATCAGCAAAATACCTCCAGATGCTCCTCTTGACCCTAAGAAACACCAATCCACATGAGTACACCCCCACAAACTATGAACCACCTCTCTGGTAACAACTTGAAGTTTAGTTTCTTGTAAGCAAATAATGTCCGCCTTCCATTCCCTCATGAGACCTTTGATCTTCATCCACTTCTCCTCCACATTCAGCCCTTTCACATTCCAGCTTAGGATTTTAGGCTTCATTAACCATAAGAACGCCCCGCACCTTTACTTTGTTTTTGGAAGCTGGTCCTCTCTTCGAATCATAGTTGATAGAGCATTCCAAATGCTGTAATTCGCATTTGCTGCCAAAAAGGAGCACCACCGGGGCGTCCAGTGAGGGAGAGAGGATGGTTACAGAGAATGCTTGTAGGTTGTCATTGAGTTTTGAGGAAAGGATCTAGATTCCTTCTTTATCTTTTGGTAGACATTCTTGCATTATTTTAGATGGGTTACTTAGGATATTTTTACGTTGAAGCGAAATCTTTTGAGATTCGATCAGGCGTGGGGAATGGTGGTTTTCAAATATCCGAGTAGAGTAGAGGGATTGTCCGGTCAGTTGTCATGAGTTTTGAGACTGTGGTCTGGATGCTGAAAATGGTGGAGGAACTGATGTCCGGTGATCTTGAGGCGGAATTCTGTTGGTCTCACAGAACTGGAGACACTGTGCTTGTCTTACATAAGTGGCAAAATGAATTCGGGAGGTTTGTGGAAATCACAGAGTACGGTAGTGGGAGGCGGCGCAGCTATGTTATCATTTCGGAGGGCTGCGATGGAGGTGGATGGCACCGTTGTATCACGCAGTTGAGGAAGTTGGTGAAGCACGTTGAGGAAGTTGGTGAAGCACGTTGAACAGAAAGGATTTGCTTGCCACAATGTTATACCTCTACCGGTTCAGCCACAGGTGGTGGAGAAGGGGGGACGGACATTTGCGGAAGTGGTGGTAGGGAAAGGGCAAACTAAGGAATTAGAGAAAAGAAGCGAGGGTGGATTGGGAAAGGCTGATCAGAATCTTGGCAAGATAGTCATTGAACTTGGTAATATGGCTCCTGCGATTTCTGCTCCCGTGATCTCTGCTACTGCGGATATCGTTGGTCAGGCTGGAATGCTTATAGCGAAGACGGTTATGGAAGGAAACGTAAAGGCGTTAGAGGAAATTTTGATTTCCTTTAAAACTGATATTGATCAGTGCTTGAAGCAACTTGAGTTGGGCCAGCCTTTTAGTGGGGGTGGTTGTCAGGTAGGCTTAGTCTCAAGTCAATCACAGAAGCCATTGTGCCTTGGCGAGAGTAGTAAATTCATTGGGCCGAGGGAATTGGGCTTCAGTGGGATTACTATACCCCCAATGGAAACACAGGTAGCCCAGCATTGCATGCAACGTTTCGGTGAAGTATATCATCGCGGAACTCTACCCAGTCCACTGACCTTGGTGAGTGAAGCAGGTGGTCGTCGCCACCACGGGGTCGCGTCAGACTTTGCCGGTTGTGAACACAGTGGTATCCGCAGTAGATGATGGCTCGCCGGTGAGTGGCGAAAAGGATATTCCTTCCAGCGAAGGTTTTCTGTGGTATGATTTGGCTTCAAGTAGTTTGAAGCCACAGGGAGAGTTAGGTGAGCCTGGGTTGTCCACAGAGGAGGCTGATGAGCAGTTTCAAGGCATAATTGAGGGTGGCGCGCCAGCTGGGACTTCCTCTACATCGATGTTGGCACTCTATTCACACTCACAACAGGCGAAGGGTCCAATTGAGGAAGGGGGATCTCTCCAATGGAATGGGGTTGAGGGTCTGGGGGTGGATGTTCTCAGGGTAGTGAAGGCATGTCATCGACAATGGTGGACTACTATGGAGGGTGTTCCTCGCAGGCTACGTCAGGAGGTGGTGGATGGCGCTACTGAACGTGTTTTGGTAGGAGATATTCCGAGCTCTGAGGCTATTTTGAAGTTTGGTAATAGGTAAGGCAGTGTGGAGTCCCAGACAGTGTCTCTTGGAGATGTTGCGTGTGGGCTCTATTCGTCTTCAGTTGGGGTCAATCACGTTGATGTTTTGGAGATGGTGTCTTATGTACAGATGAAGTGTTGGAGATAGAGCCTCTAGTAGTTATTTTGGAGGATGTGCTAGAGGGACGGGCTCCACCTGAGCAAGTTTCATGTGAGTGGGTACTCGAGAGGGTGAAGAAATTTTGTACTGTGGTGGGCTTCTCTTATGAGGGATAGATGATGGAGCTCTTTTATGCTATTGAAGAAAATCGAAAAGCAAGCACTGTGTTCAATACTACCGAGGTGTTGCCAAAGTCAAATACGAAAGGCAAACGCGAATTACAGTGTTTGGAATGCTCTATCAACTATGATTCGAAGAGAGGACCAGCTTCCAAAGACAAAGTAAAGGTGCGGGGCGTTCGTATGGTTAATGAAGCCTAAGATCCTAAGCTGGAATGTGAGGGGGCTGAATGTGGAGGAGAAGCGGATGAAGATCAAAGGTCTCATAGGGGAATGGAAGGCGGACATTATTTGCTTACAAGAAACTAAACTTCAAGTTGTTACCAAAGAGGTGGTTCGGAGTTTGTGGGGGTGTACTCGTGTGGATTGGTGTTTCTTAGGGTCAAGAGGAGCATCCAGAGGTATTTTGCTGATGTGGGATAGAAGGGTTGTGGAAAAAATGGAGGTATGTGTGGGGAATTTCATAGTTGCTTGCTCTTTTCATTGTGTTAGTGATAATTTTGAGTGGGCTTTTGCTGATGTGTATGGTCCCAATGAAGATCACGAACGACAACTTATGTGGGATGAGCTGGTTGGTATTATGTGCTGGTGGGAAAAGCCTTGGTGTATTGGAGGCGATTTTAACGCTATTTGCTATCCGAGCGAGCGATCAGGAGATAATCGTTACTTTTGTTCTATGAGAGAGTTTTCGGATTTCATCTTTGAACAGGGGCTTATGGATATAACTTTGGTGGGTGGTAAGTTCACATGGTCTAACATCCAGGAGGTGCCGCGCTGGTCACGTATTGACAGATTTTTACTTTCTCCTGAGTGGGAAGAATAATTTCCTAATGTAATTCAGAGGAGACTCCCAAGACTCTTATCGGATCACTTTCCCATTTTGTTTGATTGTGGGGTGACGAAGCGAGATGGTGGCTATTTCAGTTCGAAAATATGTGGCTGAAGTCTGAGGGCTTTGTGGATTTGGTGAAATCTTGGTGGTTGTCTTACCAATTTCAAGGCTACCTTAGTTTTGTTTTAGCGTACAAATTGAAAGCTTTGAAAGCTGATTTGGGAAAGTTGAATGCAGAAGTTTTTGGGCATGTAGGGAAGCGAAAGAAGTCTATACTAGAAGGCATTCGTGAGATTGATAATATTGGGGGGGGAAGTGCATTGTCTGAGGATGAGAAAACGAAAAAGCTTGATCTCACTAAGGAGTTGGAAAGGCTGTTGCTTTGTGAAGAGGTGAGTTGGAAATAGAAGTCTAGGACTCTATGGTTGAGAGAGGGGGACAAGAATACCAAATTCTTTCATAGAGTGGCGAATTCGAATAGACGGAATTATTCTATTGAATCTTTGTCGATCAATGGGTCTTTGACGTCAGATATCCCAACTATGAAGACTCATATAGTTCAGTTTTATTCTCACTTGTATTCCGAGCTGTGTAGATGGAGGCCAAAGCCCGATGGTCTTTCCTTTCATTCCATTGGTGCTGAGGAAAGATCTTGGTTGGAAAGAGATTTTGAAGAAAATGAAGTGTTTGAGGTGGTTCAAGCTATGAATGGTGATAAGGCCCCGGGTCCCCGTGGGTTTTCTTTGGCTTTTATTAAAGCATGTTGGGTCGTTCTTAAAGAGGATATTATGACGGTTTTTCAAGAATTTCATAGCGAAGGGAGTTTTGAGAAAAGTCTGAATGCAACTTTCATTTCCCTCATTACTAAGAAAGTTGGAGCGGTGGACCTCAAGGATTTTCGTCCTATCAGTCTAGTGGGTGATGTGTATAAGATCTTATCTAAGGTGTTAGCTAACAAACTGAAACATGTGCTGGACAAGATCATTTCTAATTCACAAAACGCTTTTATTCAGGGGAGACAAATTTTGGATTCGGTCTTGATCGCAAACGAATGCATTGACAGCCACCTTCGATCTGAGGTCCCAGGTTTGATATGTAAACTTGATTCAGAAAAGGCTTATGATCATGTTAGTTGGGAGTTTCTCTTATCTGTGCTACAAAGATGTGGTTTCGGAGGAAAATAGAGAGCGTGGATAGCTTTTTGTATCTCCACAGTGCGTTTTTTTGTTTTGTTTAATGGAACCCCTTCAGGATTCTTTAGTAGTGATCCCTAAGACAAGGGGATCCATTATCCCCTTTGCCTTTTGTGATTGTTATGGAGGTTATGAGCAGGATGATAGCTATAACTGAATCCAAGGGTCTCATGGATGGTTTTTTTGTGGGCTCAAGGAATAACGCAGGTATGGTCGTGTCACATTTATTATTCGCCGATGATACTTTGATCTTTTGTAGTGCCAATTTGGATCACATTCGTAATCTGCGATGCCTATTTCTATGTTTTGAATCGGTCTCGGGGTTAAAAATTAACTTCTCAAAATCAGAGATTATAACTTGTCAACAATGTCATGTGACATTGTTGTATCTTAATTCTGGAGCCTCAAGTAGCACAAGACGTTTTGGCTTTAGATGATTTCTAGCCCCCCTCCACAAGCATGTTTCAGATATGAGTTCTTTAAAATGGCCCGTGATGTGAAGGACACACAACTGCAAAATGTCAAGTATGAAAAAGTATATTAGGATACTAAATGTCATTTTCCTGGCCATGCAAGGACTTGCATTTATATGGTAATACCATAACTTAATTTTTTTTGTCCTTTTTTTGATAGGTGAATACACCACTCATGCATACATATGGGATTGAACCTATAACCTAACCCCCCATACCTTATAAGGGAAGGAATGTCATTTGGTCCAAAAACCATTGGCTTGTGACTTGATGGTTAATTCCATTCCAAAAACATAAAAAGCACAAATTTTTGCTGAAGGATCAAGTTGGAAACATATAATCAGATAAATGGTCTGTCAAACAGAATCAGGACTATCACATTCCACATCTCTTACCAACTTAAGTTATTATTGTCATGGTCTCTATTCAAACATTAGAAATTACTATCTTATCAATAGTTGATTCCCAAATACAAAATTCGTTGATAGACAAATAATCATAGCAATAGTTTCCTAAAAGATATTTTGAGCAAATTACCTTGTCAACATTCGGTAAGGCTCTCGAAGATCCTTAGTGACGAGATCATCAATCAATGTCCCTATGAAACTACTCTCCCTCTCAAGAACAATGAGGGGCTTACCCTCTGAATGTCTGGCACCATTGATACCAGAAATGATGCCCTACAGAAGGAGTAAATAAGAGGAAAGAAGGCTTGTTAGATGCATAAACTGGCTGTATAGCCAACAAGCGTAAAGTTCTGTCTCCACCAAGGCAAAACCCACTACACACTATCTTTTCATGCTCCAAGAGCACAAAATAAATCAAGAACCATACCAGATAATGTTTCTCTAGTTCTCAGAACAAATAATAAGAATATAATTACCTGTGCTGCAGCCTCTTCATAGCCTGTGGTTCCATTTATCTGTCCAGAGAAGAAAAGTCCAGCAATCTTCTTTGTCATTAGAGACCTAGAGCATTGATGAGCAGGCAAAAAATCATATTCTACAGCATAAGCAGGCCTCAGCATTGAACAATTTTCAAGTCCAGGTAAAGTTCTTAAGAGTGGTAACTGTAGCCTCTCTGGTAACCCAGTTGAGAACCCCTGGCACGGAAGAAAAGAGCAGTTAGAGGGAAAAATGTCAAAAACATGCTTGTACATTAGAAAACATATGATAAAGAGGTTTAGAAGTAATCTGCTTGAAACTCCCCTAAGAATATAATTTGATTATACCAGAAATAGTTGAGTTCAACTGTAAAAGGGTAGCTAATGCAACAAGATGAATCTAAACAATGCCATCAGAACTCTTAGTAGTAATCAGTTACCATAGACAAAAAGCCAGACTATAGAATAGAGGATAGGAGTACAACCTTTATGCACTTTCTAATTTTCTGTGAGTACTAAATTTCATTGACAAAGCGCAATAAGGCACAATTCTAGTACATGGAATGTATATAAGCGAAACACCCAAAAACGAATCTTGCATCTAAAAATCAAAATATTGAAGAACTCCAATAACTCCGGAAAAGAAAATGTAGTAGCCACCGTCAAATCATAAAAAAGATATAAAGAACAAAAAATTCAACCTTATTACCCATGATTCAAATTCTTGGAAGTGTGTGCATTCCTTCTGTCTCCAAAGACATCACATTAAACACAAACCACTACAATGTCTACTGAAGTTTCCTTGCCATAAATACAATAATTCAACTATTGCTCTTTGCATGATCCACCCCAAACAAGCAAAACGCAAGAGTCTGAATCTCCTTAGTGATGTTGCACTAAAGAAATAGATGATTTATCGTCTCCCCATTTGATGTATATATGCAACAAAGTCCACAATGATTATTCCACGCTTTCTCAAATTATCTATCGTGAGGATCTTCCACAATGTTCTGCCCAGGTGAAAAATGCTACTCTTGGTAGAGTTTTGACTTTCCATATGCTTTTCCAAGGAAATAAGCTGCCATGCCCTGACTTTAATTCCTTATATTGCCCTAACCTCAAAGCTATGGCTTCTAGCAGAATTCAAATCATTTTATCCTCACCCTCCAGATGAACTTTGGTAGTGAAAAGTATTCTCAAGAAACAAAACCAAGGATTTTAGTTTTCCATTTTGTACTGCTCTTAGAAATCTTGGTTCCAATGAAAACAGCCATTGGAGCAGCCTGTCTTTTTGTCAAAGTTGCCTCTTCATCTCATGCAATTTGAAAAAGTTCAGATGCATGTTTTCACATAGTATCATCACACCAAAGGCCATGCCAAAACCAAATTCAGGTTCCATCCCCTGCCTTGTACCCTAATAAATCTGAAAAGGTTCCCCCAATTGCCTCTCGTATTCTTCCATAAACAAACTCCTTAAGGTTCTTTAACCACATGAGAACACTATCCTGCCCAAAAATCTCCATACTTCTTATCCAGCACCCTCCTCCATAGATTATCCCTCTCCTTCACTTAACGCTGGAACCAATTATTCAGTAAAGCTTGACTAGAAACCAGCAATTTTCTATAACCCCCAAGCTCTGATTTAAGCAGAACACAAACAGTATGCCAATTTACTAAATGGAATATAATAATCGACCTTAATACCTTCCCAAAAGAAATCCACTAAAAAGTTTTTCCAATCTATTGGCAATACCAACAGGCAAGGGAAAAACGAGACAAATAATAAGTTGGGTGATCTAATTAATTGGCGGAAGGATGAAAACTTATTTAAAATCGCAGCTTATGTTCCTAAAGTCTATGAAACTTACCTTAGGCATTCAAATAAGTCATGGCTTCTCCAAGATAGTTCTCATATATTTCACATTTTCAAACTTAAAACAAACTTTTACATAAAATTTGAGCATAAACATAAGCATTCCACATTTAGCTTGCAGGACCCCGTAGTAGTTGATGGAAAGTACAAGTATCAAAAGGAATTGGAATATGATAACCTAAAACTAAAATGCTAATGCGGCTACCCTAACAGTTTTCATATCTCACCAAAGTCTGGAACTTTAAAATTTCATTCAAATTCATAAGGAGAGAATATAATCAAGACATTATTATCGAAGAAAAGAAACACTGCCCAACATGTGAAGTGTTCACCATTAAAGAAATCTTTGAATAGCTTAAAGAAGAAAGTAGTTGGATAAGTTAGTGTGCTCTCTCTCTCTCTCTCGTCGGCGCATTTAGACGCGTCCTGACATCCCTCTTCTGTTGGTTATTCCGGCAACAGCATCAGCCTAGGTTCTCTTTTCTGGTTTTCTGACATGGGGTATTCAAGTATGCTATGTGTCGATCAAAGGTTTCGACTTTTCAGCAGTGGAGGGCTCATCAGTCTTACAAATCATCGAAACGTGTAGGGGTGTCTCCCGAGCAGTTGTTTTGGGCAAGATTAGTGTCGTGTGGTTGGTGGTTAATGTGGAATCTCTGTTACAAGGGGATAGCCTAAAGGATTTCGTGAAAACATCCAGAGTTGGAAGCAAGGCTTTTATTGCACAAAGTGTTGAAGATATGCAGCTGCATATGTTGAACATATGCAGCTGATATTGCTGACTGCAGGCAGCTGATATTGCTGACTGCAGACAGCAATATCAGCTGATATTGTTGAAAACCTTTGTAATAGTGTGTGATTGTTTTCTCTATATAAACTACCTTAGATGTATCATTTTGATCATCGAGAAATAATACGAATTCTTCTATCTTTTATCTTTCTACTTGGTATCAGAGCATTAATCCTATTCCCTGAAATTTTTTTCTTTTTTTTTCTCTGCTGGGAGTGGTCTGAAGAAGTCGCCGGAGTCGTCTGAGGTCGCCGGAGTCGCGTCTAGTGGTGATGTGGCTGCTGGGAGTGTTCTGAAGAAGTCGCCGGCGAGCTCTGTTGCTGCCGCGGTAGTCGCCGGCGAGGTTAGCTTGTCCCGGCAGTCAGCAAAGTCGTCGTCGTGGTCGCCGGCGAGATCTGGTGGTGGAGTTAAGCTTCCGGCGGTCTGTCCGTGGTGGTTCACGGTGTCGCGGAGCTATATGTTGTGGTCACCGGCGGTCAGCATGGTCGCCGGCGAGGTCTGACGGCAGTCGGCGTGATTCCGGTGGTTTCGGTGAAGATGGCGCCTGTTTGGCTCCAGGGCCAGCTTATTGCTTATCCAGGGATAAGGCTATCCTTATTCCACTCTTGGAATAGCCTAGAATAACCTATTCCAGTTTTGATTGGACCGGGTCAACCCGACCGGTTCACCCAGTTCCCAACCGGTTCAGGCCATTTCAGGCCCGGTTCAGGCCATTTCAGGCCCGGTTCAGGCCCGGTTCAGTCCGGTTCAGGCCCGGTTCAGGCCATTTCAGGCCCGGTTCAGGCAATTTCTCACCGGATCAGCTCATTTTACGTCCGGTTCAGTGCTGTTCAGTACCGGTTCAGGTCATTTTAACCCGGTTGATGCATTGCCTTATGATTAATATCTAGTTGCTTGCTTAATTTTTTTAGCCCACTAGTTGTGTTGGAGCATTTTGTTTGGTTGGATATCTGATTCCAATGTCGGAGAAAAATCAGATAAAAGGGGTAGAGAGTCAGGTGACCTTCCCAGTTTGAAATCCAACCTCCCCAAATCTACAACCGTAAAATTGGATGGGCTCCACTATCTTGCTTGGTCACAATCTGCTCTATTGTCTATCAAGAGTAGAGGGAAGATGGGATACTTGAATGGAAAAATTCAAGAACCAAAGCTTGATGATCCTACTTATGATAAATGGGAAGCGGAAAATTCAACCATTATGTCATGGTTGTTACATTCCATGCAATCAGAAATCAGCCAGGGATACTTGTTTCTTCGCACTGCAAGAGAGATTTGGGATGCTGCTGCTCAAACATATTCCAAAGTGGGGAATGCTGCCCTGAAATATGACTTGAAGCGACGGATCCATGGACTAACCCAAGGTGACTGGTTAGTTGCCACCTATTTTCATAAGCTCCGCCACTTTGTGGCAAGAGTTGGACTATATTATCAGAATTTGCAACCTGAATGTTCAGCTGATGCCATTAAGATTAAGAAGATGATTGAAGAAGAGGGCATCTATGAATTTGGGTGGATTGAACTCAGAATATGATCCTGTGTGCGAGTTCAGATCTTCGGAAAGGAACCTCTTCCATCATTACAAGAGGTTTTCTCATACATTCAAAATGAGGAGAGTCGTCGGAGTACCATGCTACATTCTATGTTCACAGATTCCATCTGCTCTAGTGAGTGCATCTCCACGTCCTTCGAGAGGTGATTTCAGAAGTCGAGATGGTACACGAATTGTAGATGCAACCTCAGATGACAAGGAGAAATTATTCTGTGATCACTGTAAAAGGTCGCGACACACTAGGGAGACTTGTTGGCGACTCAACGGTCGTCCTCCTAACCGAGGTCGTGGAGGTCGCACCAGGTGGAGGCACCAGGCCTCGAGCCAATCATACCTCCACAGTTGAGACGAATGTTCCCACACTAGATTCTTCTCCTTCTGATATAGGGAGCCTGAGTAAAGAAGAGGTTAGAAGCACTCCAACGACTTATGTCTCGATTAGACCACAATCTGCTACTGCATCCCTCCTCCTTCGCTCATACAGGTAATTTAGCCACTGCTGTACATGCATTTGCTATTCCTCACACGAGGATCCTTGGGTCATTGACTCTGGTGCCTCTGACCCATATGACTGGTACGTCCTCCTTATTTTCGTCTTATAATCCTTGTTCGGGTAAAGACAAAGTTAGAATAGCTGATGGTTCTCTGTCGCCAGTGTCGGGTAAAGGATCTGTTTCCGTTATCTACCTTCCTATGACCTGTCCTCTGTCCTTCATGTTCTCTGATCTTGCTGCCAATCTTTTTTTCCATATGCACGTATTATACCTTGAGTTGAACTGTCGAGTAATTTTTTTACTCTTACTATTGCTTTTTCCAGGACACCTAGTCACGGGGAGGATGATTGGCAGTGGTAGCTTGAAGGATGGCCTGTACCCCTGGACTCTCAGCCCAATACACAAAGGTCGACATCACACAAGCTTATCATAACTGTTCGGACAGATGACTCTGCAGCTAGAATCTGGCTTTGGCATCAGCGATTAGGACATCCTTCCTTTTTAATTCTGCAACGTATGTTTCCATCTTTATTTTTGCATAATAATGTTTCTAAGTTTCAGTGTGAAACTTGTGAACTTTCCAAACACCATCAGCGTCTCCTTTTCTCTGTATCAATAAAAGTGATGCACCTTTCGTTCTTGTTCATACTGATGTGTGGGGTCCTTCACGAGTGGTTTCTTTATCTGGCTATCGATGGTTTGTTTCTTTTATTGATGATTTTTCTCGAACCACTTGGGTCTACTTGTTAAAGGATAAAAGTGATGTGTTTTCTGTGTTTCAAATGTTTCACAAAATGGTTCAGACTCAATTTAATACCTCTATTAAAATTGTCCGCTCGGACAATGGAGGAGAATATATGTCGGGTGATCTCGGGATGTATTTTCGAGAGCAAGGTATTATCCACCAAACCACATGTGTTGATACTCCACAACAGAATGGTGTTGCTGAACGGAAAAATCGACATCTTTTAGAGGTAACTCGTTCCTTGATGCTTGACACTCATGTTCCCAAATCGTATTGGGGGGACGCCTTACTCACTGCTACCTATCTCATCAATAGGATGCCTTCTCGAGTCTTAGATTTCAAAACACCCCTTGAGGTATTGTCCCCACCTTTATCTGCTTCCAAAGGTGTCTCTCC
>FXXK01000161.1:119282-151456 GCA_900184695.1 Betula pendula
CTCCATGTCAAGTATCTGATCCTGACTCAGGTAACACTACTTCTACTTCTAATTCTGAAATACCTATTGTCAATGATATGAGTCTACCTATTGCACAACGCAAAGGAGTTAGGTCATGTACTCACCATCCTGTTTCTGATTTTGTTTCTTATCAACACCTGTCTTCACCCTATCGTTCCTTTGTGTCCAAACTATCTTCTGTATCTGTCCCTAAAAATCTACAGGAGGCACTCGATGATCCAAAGTGGAGGACAGCAATGCAAGAAGAGATGAAAGCTCTTCACAAAAACAAGACGTGGGATCTTGTTAAATTACCCAATGAAAAGAAGGCTGTTGGATGCAAGTGGGTGTTCACTATCAAGCATAAGGCCAATGGTTCTGTGGAACGATACAAAGCCAGACTTGTTGCGAAAGGTTTTACACAAACCTATGGGATTGATTATGAGGAAACATTTGCTCCAGTAGCAAAGATGAACTCAATCAGGGTTCTACTTTCTATAGCTGCGAACTTTGGTTGGCCTCTACATCAATTTGATGTAAAAAATGCATTTCTTCATGGAGACTTAGAAGAAGAAGTATACATGGAAATTCCCCCAGGATTGGAAAATTCATCCTCAGTGGGAAAGGTGTGCAAGCTAAAGAAAGCTTTGTATGGCCTAAAACAATCTCCAAGAGCATGGTTTGAGCGTTTTTCCCGGGCTATGCAGAGATTTGGTTACAAGCAAAGTCAGGCTGATCATACACTCTTCATTAAGCATTCCACTCAAGGAAAGGTAACAGCTTTAATTGTGTATGTTGATGATATTGTCTTAACAGGAAATGATGATGGGGAGATTCAGAACTTAAGACACAACCTTGCTAACGAGTTTGAAATAAAGGACCTGGGGAGTTTGAAGTACTTTCTCGGCATTGAGGTGGCAAGGTCTAAGCATGGTATATTCATCTCCCAACGAAAATACATACTTGATCTTCTTAAGGAAACAGGAATGCTTGGATGTAAAGCCACTGACAATCCAGTAGAGGTGAATGTTAAATTGGGAGAAGATAGTGAGAGTCCTGTAGTGGATAAGGGTAGATATCAGCGTTGTTGGGCATTGATTTATTTATCTCATACCCGTCCAGACATTGCATATGCGGTTAGTGTGGTAAGTCAATTTATGCATTCTCCACGAGAATCTCATATGGAAGCGGTTTCCGCATTCTTCGCTACTTAAAATCATCACCGGGTAAAAGGACTGTTTTTCTCGACATGATCATTTGAAAATAGAAGCTATACAGATGAGATTGGGCTGGCTCAATTATGGATCGAAGGTCTACGTCAGGGTATTGCACTTTTGTGGGAGGTAATTTGGTTACTTGGCGGAGTAAGAAACAGTCAGTGGTTGCTAGATCCAGTGCAGAGGCAGAATTCAGAGCTATGGCTCATGGGGTGTGTGAAATATTATGGTTGAAAATACTCTTAAAGAGGCTTTGGTTTGACTCCAAGGACTCTGTGCGATTGTATTGTGACAACAAAGCGGCTATCAGCATTGCTCATAATCCAGTCCAACACGACCGAACCAAGCATGTTGAAATTGATCGACACTTCATTAAAGAGAAACTTTGAGAAGGTACCATATGCACTCCATATGTGAAGACGGGAGAACAACTTGCAGATATCTTGACAAAGGGAGTAGCTGGTGGTGTCCTTCATTCAGCCTTATGCAAGCTGGGCATGCGAGACATCTATGCCTCATCTTGAGGGGGAGTGTTGAAGATATGCAGCTGCATATGTTGAACATATGCAGCTGATATTGCTGACTGCAGGCAGCTGATATTGCTGACTGCAGACAGCAATATCAGCTGATATTGTTGAAAACCTTTGTAATAGTGTGTGATTGTTTTCTCTATATAAACTACCTTAGATGTATCATTTTGATCATCGAGAAATAATACGAATTCTTCTATCTTTTATCTTTCTACTCAAAGATGTGCCAATTCCCACGGAAGTTATCTTGCCCTCCCGGAATACAGAGGTGGCTGAAGGAGAGCTTTATTATTATTCTACAACGACGAGAAAGGAGGGGCTGGAAGAGTTGCATGCTAGAGTTGCGGACAGAAATGTCTTTTTCCAAGTCTCTTACGGCAATTGGTCTAAGGGTTCAACTTTCCTGTAAGCCTCTCGGCTGTTTTAGCTCGAGTGGAGCAGGTAGCTGTTCATTGGTTGTAGCGGAGAAGGTGTTGACTGAGGCTATGGTTTGGCTAGTTCTCCTAGTTCCCTTTCCAAGTCAGCGAATAGAGGGCACCATGAACTAAAGAGATTAGCTTGTTTCGTCAATTATTACCTTAAGGGAGGTCATTCTAGCAGAGGTAAAGGCAAGAGGAAGAGTTCTACTTGTTCTTAATGAAGCCTACGATTCTGTCTTGAAATGTGAGAGGGCTGAATGAGAGGGATAAAAGGTTGAGGATAAGGAGTCTTTTTAGGGAATGGAAGGTTGATATGTTTGTTTACAAGATACTAAACTGCAGTTTGTTTCTAGGGCTGTGCTGCGCAGTTTATGGAGTTGTCAACATGTGGATTGCTGTTATTTAGGGTCGAGAAGGGCTTTCAGAGAGACTTTGTTAACGTGGGATAAGAGGGTGGTGAAAAAGATTGTGTAATGTGTAGAGACAGTTTTAGTTGCTTGCTCCTTTAGAAGTGTTGACGATAATTTTGAGTGCACAATTGCGGGTGTTTATGCTCCAATGACAAGAAAATGTTATGGGATGAATTGGCTAGGTTGATTAGCTGGTGGGAGTTGTCGTGATGTATTGGAGGTGATTTAATATCATCCACTACCTGAGTGAGAGATCTAGCAGCACCTGTATTCCCCAGCTTCATTGGAGTTTTCCAAATTCATCTTTGAACAAGGTTTCATGGACATCCCTCTTGTAGGTGAGAACTTTACATGGTCCAATAATTGCAATTCTCTATCATTGTCAAGAATTGATAGGTTCCTTCTCTTTGCTAATTGGAAAGCTCAGTTTCTAGATGTCTCTCAGAGCCTCCCTAGAATGTTATTGGATCACTTCCCCCTATTGATTGATTGTGTTGTTGTTGTTAGGAGTGGTCGGTATTTTAAGCTTGAGAATATGAGGTTAAAGTCAGAGGGCTTTGTGGAACAGGTGCAACAATGGTGGACGTCCAACAACTTTCATGGCTCCCTTAGTTTTATTCTAGCGAGTAAATTGAAATTAGTGAAAACCAATATGAAAAGGTAGAATGAAGAGGTTTTTGGCAACATTGAGAAGCAAAAAAAAAAAGATTCTTTCTGATGAACTCTAAGATCTTGATATTATTGCAAAAGGAAGATCCTTATATGATGATGAAAGGTTGAGAAATGAAGAGATTATTAGGGACATGGAGAGGTTTATTCTTCTCAAAGAAATGAGTTGAAGGCAGAAGTCAAGGGATCTTTGGTTGAGAGAGGGAGACAAGAACACTAAAGATCAATGAGTCATCCGCAAACAAGAGATGAGACACTGCAAAATCTTCATTATTCCTCAATCCCATTGAAAAACCAGATAATATCCCTCTATCAATTGTGGCTGACATCATCTTTTCTCTATGCCTCCATAGCAACCACGAATAAAAGAGGAGATAATGGATCTCCCAGTCTCAAACCACGAGAACTACTAAACCAAAAAGAGAACACTGTTAACAAGAACGGAGAATTGTACTGTAGATATACAATGTGTTATCCAAGCTCGCCATTTCTCCATAAAACCACTTCTCTTCAACAAATACAACAAAAACTCCAAATTCGCATGGTCATAAGCCTTCTCCAAGTCCAATTACACAACAAGCCAGGGACCCCTGTTCGTATTTGACTATGAATACATTTATTAGTAACCAAAACTGAATCCAATATCAGTCTCCCCCTATAAACGCATTCAACGAACTTGAGATGATTTTCTCCAACACCTTTTTCAACTTGTTATCTAGTACATGTCTCGCCATAATAAATGCATTATGTGAACTTGAGAAGATCTTTACCAGCACCTTCTTCAACCTGTTTGCTAGTACCTTAGATATGATTTTATATATACCACCCCTAAACTTACAGGATGAAAGACCTTAATATCTATTGTGAGGTTTGCATGAAAAGCACTAGAGAGAAAGCGGCTTGTTCATGTTACGTAGCCTACCTCAAACATCTTATTATATAGGTTTTGAGAAATATAACAATGACCAAAACACCCACAAACCCCAACAAACTCTTCTAACACTCTCCCCGAAGCTAGACGATATATATCATATAAACCTAGCTTGAAATAAATAAATTCTAACTAGTTACGACATAAAGATTTTGTAAACATTTCAGCTAACCAGTCTCTAGACTTCACAACTACTATAAATATATCTTCATCGAATATTTTGTTTCAGATGAAATGACAATCAACCTCAATAAGTTTCATAAAATATTGAATTAAATGCAATATATGTAAAGCAGCCTAGTTATCACAAAATAATGGGATAAGAGTAGGAGCTGAGAACCTAATTTACTGAAGAAAATGTTGTAACCAAGCCAACTCACTAATAGTATAAGCCATTGCCATGTACTCTGCTTCAGCACTAGATTGTGCCATCACTCTTTGTTTCTTACTCTTCCAAGTTACAAGATTACTGCCCAAGAATTCATAAATTGATTTTGTTCCTTCATTTCATTTGGTAAAGCTTTGAATAAGAAAGAAAGCCTCAAACAAAAGGTGGCTATATATATTGCCTTTCCATTCAAATAATAGTCAAAAAAAAAAAGAAAAAAAAAGAAGAAGCTGATATGTTGCTGCACCTGGACATAAAGCTCTGGCACAGTCCGGCCCTCCGGCTCAAGAAATATTTGATGGGACTCTTTGTCTTGAAACCTCACAATCTAATTTGTATAAAGAGCAAAGTAAATATTATTAGCAAATCATCCATACTTACAAGAAATATAATACAGGAACAATATCATTTTAAATATGGGTTTTAGGCTTGAAATAGAATCTTGACCTCATTAATCATGTTAGCCTCTGGCTTGTGGCGAACTTATAAGTTTCATGATTAATCACCCCAAGGAACTTTTATTTTCCTTCGTTTCCCTTTCAAAATATAAGTTTTATTAGAAGATCAAGATATGCCTATATTTCCCCTATGATCGTGACTGCACCGAAATAGCAAGTAGAAGTACATCTTCACTAATCCTAATAATATAAATTTTTAATGATCCAGGACTGAACTGATATTTTCATATGCTGGTATTTTGAAAGTACATTTAAGATGCTGGTATTTTGCATACTTCCTTTGTACTTAGGGGCACCTCACGCTTTTTTAATAAAATTTGGCCTTACTTATCAAAAAAAATAAATGAGAAGAAGAAAGAGGGGCTTTATTAGTCCTGGGTTTATCACAACATTATAACTGATGAAAAGCAATTTAAATCTCAGAAATTGTAATATCTGTTTCTTCCTCCACAGAAAACAAGGAGGTCCATGAATATATAAACCCAGAACTGCAGACATTCCCATGGGCAAAAGAAATCAATGCCAACTCTTGAAAGTTGATGACTAATAAATCAAGGACTTTTAAACAGAACTTATGATTACAAATAAGTATTAAAGAAAAAGGGCAAAAGGTAACCTAATAGATTTACATGTTGAAGGAGAGAATGAGTACTGGTATTGCTTACAAATATGATGAAATTTGGGATCACCAAAGTCAATATAAATGGAAAGAAAGAAAGAGAGAGCTACAGAGATAAAGGCTAACAAAAATTAATAAAAAAGGATGAGATAGTATTGGGATCTGAGGATGAAGTTAATAACTTCTTTTTTTATAGGTAAGAAGAAAATA
Source organism: Betula pendula (assembly GCA_900184695.1). Lineage (NCBI taxonomy): Eukaryota > Viridiplantae > Streptophyta > Magnoliopsida > Fagales > Betulaceae > Betula > Betula pendula. Next base: position 125,134 of record FXXK01000161.1, read on the forward strand.
TCATTAAAAAGCGTAAGGCACCCCTACGTACACAGGGAGTATACACATGGATTGCCAAACTATTAAAAACCCACAAAGGAAGAACACAAAACACCCACAAAAGCAACCCTAAACCCGCAAACTCGCCCTGCTTTTACCCCGGCTAGACCCATTGCCTCTAGCATCAAAATTGATAGAACATGCCAGCAGTTTAGAATGTTGTGGTTAAGGCAAAAAAGTGAAAACTAAACACGTATCATGCACATAGAGAACTAACAGCAAGGAAGAACTGTTGTGTAGGACCATATTGGGAAAAGTCAGCAGCACAGACATTTGAGCTCTACACCCACCCTAAAAGTGTCTGAAATCTAAAAAGTTAACAAGATCTAAAATATTTGAAGAGGAAAAATTAAGAACATAGACAACAGCCCAATCCAAGAAAGACCTTAAAGAGAAAAAAAAAAAAAAAAACATAAAAAAGGGATTCAAAACAAAGCACATTGAACTCATAGTGCTCAAAGAGATGTCGATTCCTTTCTCCCCCAATGCTCCACATTAAGAACACGAGAATAACTTTCCAAATAGCCACTTTGGGATGTCTCGCCCTTGAGTCTTCCAACAATCTAGCCGCTCTTGGATGTTGCTAGACATAGCCCACAAAACTCTGAATAAGTTGAGAGCTAAGTACCGAAGGTTGCTAGTGTACTCACAATGGATGAGTAGACGATTAAGGGTCCTCATTCTTTTTGCATAAATAACACCAATTTGCAAGAGTGAAACCCCAATGCCTTCTAAGATTATCAACTATGAAGATTCTACTCAAAGATGTTGTCCATTTAAAGAACGCAATGCAGGACAAGGCCTTAACCTTCCAAAGACTTTTCAAGGGGAACAGACAAAGGCTCTCCATTCTGTAAAGTATTTATAATAGCTCTTCACTTCAAAGCCGTGATTACTGCATGGGGTCCACAACATTCTATCTGCCTTCCCAAAGGGGTTACCAAGGAGTATAACAAATTGAGGAAAGAGTCAAGAGATTTCAACTTCCAATCCTAGACTGCCATGTTGAAATTCGGATTCCAATGAATAGAGGTGTCGGGAGTTCCAAGTAATCCAAAACCAAGGCCTCTTTGTCAAGAGCTATCGAATAAAGTTCTAGGAATGAAGATTTGAGCGCAGCTTCACCACACCAAACAACATGCCAAAAACAATTACGGGACCCATCCACAATCCTAAAGGAGACGAAGTTGGAGAAATTCCCCCAACCATTCCTAAAATTCCTCCAAAGACATGCCCAATAAGGCCCTTGGACTTCCTTTGAACTCCAACCCCACTTTGCCCCCTATACTTCACAACAATCACCTGTATCCATACGAAAGTCTTCTCTTGTACGAATATCCAAAGTCATTTACCAAGTAAAGCTTTAATAGCACGATGTTTTTAACTCCTAACCCTCCTTGACGAACTGAGGAGCGATAATCTTCTAGTTCACCAGATGAAACTTGGGCCCGACGCCTAGTCCATCCTAGAAAAAGTCTCTTTGAAGACGCTTCAACCTTCTACTTTTTTTTTATTAGTAAGAGAAAGTTTTATAAAAAAAGCGTAAGGCGACCACCCTGAAAAGGAAAAGGGGACAAGAAGCATGTAGGTAAGCTGAATAACATATTCTTGATTAGGGCAAGGCGACCACCCCGAGACAAGTAAATCTTCTTTCCATTTTCTTAATTACCTCGTCCCAAATCACTTTCAACTTAAAAGAAGCACCCAATGGAAGACCCAAATAAATCAAGGGTAAAGAAGAAATACTACAACGGAAAAATCGGCCAGCTCTTTCTAATGCCATACCTCCCCCACTACGACTAATACAGATTTTCAAAGATTAACCTTCAAGCCCGAAATAGCCTCAAGGCACAAGAGAATGTGACCCAAATTAAAGATTTGATTACGATTGGCATCAAACATGACAAGCGTATCAACTACAAAAAGGTGGGAAATTTCCAGGGGGGCAACATTTTGGATGTCTAATCATAGCTCTAGAGAGCATCCTACAAAGAGCCTCCATGACAATCACGAAGAGCTCTATGAGAGAGGGATCCCATGGCGGAGGCTTCGGGAGCTACCAAAGAAACCATGCGGATGAACATTTATGAAGATAGAGAAGCAGGTCGTAGAGATAGAAGCAAACATCCATTTCCTCCATTTAGAACTGAAGCCAAGATGCCCCAATAGATAGAGGAGGAACTCCCAGTTGACATGGTTGTAGGCTTTTTCCAAGTCCAACTTGAAAATAAAACCAGACACCGACTTCAACCTGCTGTCCAGATACTCATTTGCTATAAGAACTGAATTTAGAATTTGTCTCCCCCCGATAAAGGCATTCTGATTGTTTGATATGAGCGATCCCAGAACATGTTTCATTTTGGTAGCAAGGACTTTAGCCAATAGTTTATAAACACTCCCCACCAGGCTGAAAGGTCTACTTCCAACTACCCGATCTTTTTGGGGATAAGAGCAATGAAAGTGACATTAAGGCTCTTCTCGAATACCTCATGCTCATGAAAGTTATGGAAGACGCATAAGATCATCCTTCACTATTGCCCAACAAAACCGAAAAAAGAAATAAAAAAAAAAAAGCAATAATGAAGTTGTTAGGCCCTGCACTTTGTCACCATCTTTACTAAGCAAAGCTTGAAGAACCTCCTCCTATTTATTATCCTTGTTTCCTATTCCGGTGGGTGTGGCAAACAAGTTAGAGAAACTCCAATGCGACTTTTTATGGGGTGGTCTCACTGAGGAGTTCAAGTTCCATTTGGTTAAGTGATCACAGATTTGTTCTCCTTTGCAGTTTGGTGGTTTGGGCGTTCGTAATTTGTGTAAGTTTAATCAAGCACTGTTGGGTAAATGGTTATGGAGGTTTGCTACAGAAAAGGAAGCTTTTTGGCAGTTGGTAGTGGAAGCAAAATATGGTAGTTTGAATAGAGGCCGGTGTTCTAAGGAAGTGGAGGGGCCGTTTGGTGTTGGAGTGTGGAAACATATTCGGAGGGGGTGGAGTGTGTTTTCGAGGTATCTTTCTTTTGATGTTGGAGATGGTTCCCTTATTAGCTTCTGGCATGATGTTTGGTGTGGCACTCAATCTCTGAAGGATGTTTTTCTAGAGTTATTTCGCATTGCTCGGTGTAAGGAGGCGAGGGTATTGGATAATATGGAGATTTCTAATGGGGTTGTGCTTTCGAATGTGCCTTTTTCACGAGCTGTTCAAGATTGGGAGGTTGAGTTGGTGCTTTCATTTTTTGGCTGCTTGTATTCCTCCAGACGGCGACAAGGGGGTGAGGATTGTATTCGGTGGATTCCATCAAAACGTAAGCTATTCGAGGTGCGTTCGTTTTTCCATGAGTTATCTAATTCGGGGGCCTCTTCCTTTCCTTGGAGGAGTATCTGGAAAGTTAAAGTTCCTATGCGAGTGAGTTTCTTTGTGTGGACGGCAGCTCTTGGTAAGATCTTGACAGTGGATAATCTGCGTAAGAGAGGAGTCTTAGTGGTGGGGTGGTGCTGCATGTGTAAGCGGAGTGGCGAATCTATAGATCATCTTCTTTTGCATTGTGATGTGGCACGTGATTTATGGAGTGCCATTTTCTCTCTTTTCGGTGTTACTTGGGTAATGCCTAAGATGGTGCTAGATATGTTAGTTTGCTGGATAGGTCAGATGAGAAATCGTTCTGTTCTTCCTGTGTGGCAAATAGCCCCGCTGTGCGTCATGTGGATTGTTTGGATAGAGCGGAATGCCAGATGCTTCGAAGATTCTGAGAAGTCGAAGATCGAGCTTTTAAACTTTATGCTTCACTCTCTATTTGTTTGGACCGGGGCATTTCATATTTCTCTTTTGCCTAGTTTTTCGCATTTTACGGATTTTTGTATTTCTTTTTGCCTTTAGTGGGGCTTTTCCTTGTATACTTCCTATCTACTAGGGTTGCGCCCCTTGCGCCTTTATATGATATGATATGATATGAATTATTTATCAAAAAAAAAGAACCTCCTCCTATTGAAATAGTCTCTCCAGCTAATCCGCTTCTACAGAGTCTAGAAAAGGAAACTCCAGACCATCTAATTTTGGACACCAATGAACTATTTCATTAAAGAGATTCTTGTAATACTAGATGATGTTTCGTTGATCACCACTTGATCGGAGGTAGCAATATCATCTATACAAAGATTGGAGATAAAGTTGTTTCTCGAGTGAGAGTTGGTAGAAAAGGAAACTCCAAACCATCTAATTTTGGACGTCAATGAACTATTTCATTAAAGAGAATCTTGTAATACTAGATGATGTTTCATTGATCACCACTTGATCGAAGGTAGCAATATCATCTATACAAAGATTGGAGATAAAGTTGTTTCTCGAGTGAGAGTTGGCAAGGAGGTGAAAAAACCTTGTAGTGTGATCCCTTTCTTTTAAACAAGCCACCCTAGATTTTTGCCTCTAATTGACTTCTTGAAAAAGAGCAACACTCTCCAAATCTGCTTTCACCTTAGCCCTCTTGACTTTCTCCTCTTCTATCAAGAGACTAGATCTCATGCAATAATAAGGACTTCTTCCTCTCCTCTATATATCTAAATACCTCCTTGTTCCAACATTCTAAATAAAGTTTCAACCGTTTTAGTTTATTAGCCAAAAAAAAAACAGGCAGTAGCGAGGAACTGATACGAGGTTCATCGCCGGTGGAGACCAAGCCACTGGCAAGACTGTAGCCTTGCTAGTCGTATTTTTCTAATGCTCTACCGCCAATCTAGAAATGAGTTTCACCAACCAACCACTTCATGGTGAGATGTAGTTTGACAAAAGAGAGGGCATCACCGATCCATGAATAATTAGAGAGGACCATTCGCCCAATAGAGAGAAACGACCCAAAAGCCCCAACTCGGGCCACACCCTAGTTAATAGACATGTGCTATTGCCCAATGTCATATGGGCCTCTTGGAAGCTCAAATTTGAAGCTCAATAAAAAATAATCTTCTAGAAAGAAGCCCATTGATTACATGTAGGCTAAGGTGGGCTGTGAAAGCCTAAGGAGTGGCCCAAAGCTACTACTATCTCCTTAGAATTGGCTGCCTAAAATGATCTGGGCCTACTAATTCCACTGGGCCAGAATCCCTAACAGAGCTACTGGAAGCTAAACCAAACTCTATCCCAATATACATGGCACTTACTTGTCCTGTCCATGCAGACCTTCAAACAAGGTAAGATGCCAGTGCCCAATTGCCCATAAGAGTAGTGAAAAGGTACTGGATTTTCGTAGCTTCCACGAAGGGAAATATACAGCACCCCTCTTGCTATCCCTTAAGTCTTATACATGGCACTTACTTGTCCTGTCCATGCAGAACGTCAAACGTGCCAGTGCCCAATTGCCCAGAATAGTAGTGAAAAGGTACTTTTTTGGATTTTCGTAGCTTCCACGAAGGGAAATATACAGCACCCCTCTTGCTATCCCTTAAGTCTTGTTTTGGCATTATTTGGACGTTGGAAGGTACAATGGTGTTGGCAGCACTGGCCAGCTGCGCTGCAGCACTCTGAGTGCGCCTTAGAGGCCGAACTTTATGGTGAGTTGCGACAGAAGCCCCTTCGGCACCCATTCCGTTAGAAGTGATTGGATAACCTTGACCTGCTACTGCCTGAGCAAAGGAGCGTTTCTCAGGTTTAGGTTCTTATTTCATGGAGGTGAACGGAGACAGAAAATACTGCAACATCTCCACGAACCACACCAACCCCATTTCTTCTTTCCTTCTAGGAAAAAGATTAAATCCCCTCCGCCTGCCGCCGTTGAACTCTTCAATGGCCATGTACCTCTCATGAGGGTTACTGCAACGCTAACCCAATCCAACGCTGTGAGAATCTCTAAACTTTCGCATGAAGCCCGCACTATTCTCCAGTCTAGCCACCACGTCGACCATTGAGAGCAGCCAAAAGCTCCATCTCATCCTAGAAAGATCGAACGGAGATAACCTTTCCCTCGTTCCACTATTTGTAACCTGAAGGAAATACCCCGTGGCTCGATAATGAATTCGAAGGATTTCAATTCTACAAAAGAAACCTCCCCATGGGATTTCGAAACACTAACAGACTCAATGAGACAGATTCCTAGAAACAACCTCCTCAGACAACTTCAAAAACATCTTCCCATATATCCATAAAACCAACCAAGACCTAGAGAAGCTAAACAACAAAGAGAACCAACACACCAGCGCTAAGAAGTGGCAGGACGCACTTGCACATGCCGCTGATAGGCAGAAAGAAAGAGAGAAAATGAGAGCAGAAAAGGGTAAAATTCACGTATGAGGCTCCTATTATTGGAGAACACATATCTATAGAGATCTATGCCTCTAGAAATAGTGAATTGGGTGAAAAGAAAAGGTGGATCCTACAATTATATGGTTTTTATACAGCTTCTTGGACAGCAGTAATGACATTTACATTTATAAAATAAAAGTAACACTTAGATAAGAATGACTATCTTCATGCTCTAACACAGGAATCAGATGGAGAGTAAAAATATAATAAATTTTGGATCCCTTATTGAAGTTCTTTGTTGTCCATTGACAGAAACAATCAAAATTGCATAGAATTTGAAAATATAGCACATAAAAGTTGTATCAGGAATTAGTTAAACAAATAATACATGTATATCTTAATCATGCTTCACTTCTCACAGCACAATGTATTGAGAATCAAAGAAGGACAAAGTTTTCCTCCAAACTGGGTTGGAGGAATTTCCTTCAACCCAGTTTGGAGGAAAACTCTGTCCATCAAAGAATATATCACATACAATTGGTAAATCATGTTTTCATTATATGGATTTGGAACCAAAAACAGAGTAACTTTAATAAAGTAACACAATGTATCATATGAAATGCCAAAAGCAAAAGGAACATGATAGCAATGACAAGTGGAAAGGGATTCTTTGTCTGTTGATATTCATACAAAATCTACTCCAGCATTTGAGTTGCCAATCATTCCTTTTGTGATATTCGTTGAGTTAGAACTAGAAGTGAATGACAAAATGAGGTATCAGAACACAAAAATGAGGTATGCATGAAAAAAGACATTATATAAACTACCAGCCTTACCTTATCTTCAATTGAAGGGCAGTATCTGGGTCCCTTAGCTTCAACCCATCCTCCATAAGTGGGAGTTTCATGCAAATTCTCTTTAATTAGCTGGTGCGTTTTCTTCGTGGTACGTGTCAGATAGCAGCACATTTGCTCCCTTTCAATATGGAAATCAGGATCAAAGCTAAACCAGCTGACCTGTTAATGATTAACTCACATTAAAGACATGGAGATCAAGCAGATTTATCAGTCATCAACATTCACTATTTAAACAAAAAGGTAATCACAAGTCATTCTTCGTCTAATATGATAGACATAAAATCCTAGGGCCTAGTAATAAGCATAATATTGCTTCATGACCTTAAGTCCAGTAAGAGGTAGTCTGCCCAGTCAAGCAGAAAACCAACCTATGAAACATTCTGGTTTCTGCCCAGACAGCGATGGGGTGAACAAAGTTATGAATCTAGTCAATTGGCTACCTTGAATACATTACGTTAACATGGTGGATGTATTGCAAATCTTCGGCCAAGTTATATAATGGTATATCAACTACACACTTATGATTTGTCTGCACAAATAAAACTGCAAAGCATGACGAAGAAAACTTGCACCTAGCATAACTTTCTGTATTCGACTATTAAGAAATCCCACATTGGTTGGATGTATGTACTGGCTTATGGGTACCAGTATTTTTGGGTCTGTCCACCCATTAGCTTAAGTTTTAGGTTTGAAGCTCTAACATGGTATCAAAACCCTCTTTGTTTGTTTTTAGATTCCAAATGCCAAGCCCTTACATGTTTATTTCTGTTTCAACTGGCTCATTGGGCCATTTATCTTAATTTTGGTTTCTATTGGACCTAGACATGAGATGGGGTGTTAAAAAATACCACATTGGTTTGGTGTATGGTTGTTATGGATATATGTATTTGTTAAGCCTCTCTACCAACTAACTTAAGCTTTTGAGTTCGATGCTCTAACATGGTACTAGAGTCCAGTTTGCCTGTTCTTGGTTTTGGTTTCTATTAGACCTAGACCGAGAGGAAGAGTTAGAAAATCTCTCATCGGTTGGGTGTGTGCTTGGTTATTGATATGTGTAGTTGTTGGGCTTCTCCACCTACTAGTCCAAACTTTTGGATTGGATACATATGGAAGTAAATGGAAGGACCTCTTCATCTCCATGCTGGGGTTCCAATCCAGAAAAGTCTACAGTACGACAATCCACACGTGCTGGGGTTCCAGTTTTTAGCCGATCAATTTCAAATCCAAGGTGCTGCAAGTTCTCAGTAAGTCCATGTGATGCTGACTCACCAGCTCTTCCTGCAGGCATAGAAGTTCTACCAACCCAAATTTTACCACTCATAAAAGTGCCCGTTGTGAGTATAACAGAAGGAGCATAGAACTTCATCCCAAAAAATGTGCAGACACCTTCCACGTTGTCGTTCTTTCCTAATAAGATGTCTGTCACCATTGCCTCTCTAATAGAAAGGTTTGGAGTGCTGGAAAACAAAGCAAATAGCAACAGTTAACAGAAGGAACAAACATTCAACAAATATTCGAAAGCAAGTGCAAGAGTATGCTAATAAAATTGGGCAATTAATCGCAAACAAATAAATGGGAATAGTGACTATCATTTATTAATTTGCCTTTTGGGATAAGTAACTAGAAATATTAGAGCTCTCTTGTACAACTTTTATTTATTTATTTATTTTATGACGAGGAACCCCTCTAAGATATGGCTACTTCGTGTACCCACCCCTGTTAGGTAAACCTCGGATCCATGTAAAACGTCCCCTCCACACGGATCGGTAATACTCAAGCTTCGCTGGCGGGCTGGCCCCAAAGAATTGTTTGCACCAAAGAAGATTCAAACCTTAAACCTCATGAGACTACCATAAAGACCAAGGCCCTTACCAATTGAACCAAACCCTTGGGATTACAACTTTTTTTTATTATAAGTAATTACATATCATTAATAAAGTGCTGAGGGACGCAACCCTAGTACATAGGGAGTATAAATGAGAACCCCTAAATATGAAGAAAAAGAAGAACCAAAATTCAAAAAATCTACAAAATTAGAAACAAGCAAGCTATGATGTGCAACTATCCAAGTATGTAACGTATTAAACACAAACTTCCGCAACTCTGTAACCGATGTCTCTACACCTTCAAAGTTCCGAAGATTCCTCCCACACCAAAGACACCACATTAAACACAACGGAGTCAACCTCCATACTTCCTTAACTATACCGCACCCGACCTAACCACTCCAATTGTTCAACAAATCAATCACCTGTCTCAATATAACCCACTCGACACCAAACAAATTAAGATAATAACTCCATAGTTCACTCACTACTTCACAATAAATCAATAAATGGTCAATGCACTCCACACTATTCTTACACATGCAACACCACTCAATCACCACAACAGTAATCTTTCTCAAATTATCAAGTGTTAATATCTTCCTTAATGCTGTTGTCAACACAAAAAACGCCACCCGCGAAGGAGCCTTGACTCTCCAAATACTCTTCCATCATCTATAGAAAAGAAGGGCCATCCTAGCTAGTTAACACTTGATAAAACAACTTCACTTCAAACCAACTCCTATTGAAATGGCTTCAACCTATTCTATCCTCCCCTCCATGTCTTAACCAGAGAGAATATAGGCTCTCAAAGAAAGATAATACCATCTCCACCTCCCAATCCTGAACTGGTCCAATGAAAATGACATTTCACTGAATAATCCCATCTCAAAACTGCATATTATCCGCCACCCATGCATCTTTTCTTTGGGCAATAGTAAACAAATCCGGAGAAGATATCTTCAACGGTCTATTCCCACATCAAATATCATGCTAAAAACTAACTTTTGACCCATCCCCCACATCAAATCGGACAAATTTGGAAAACTTTTCCCACCCCTTTCTAATTTGTTTCCAAACTCCCACTCCAAATGTCCGCATTACCTCCTTAGAGCATCAACCACCCCTTGTATTATCATATTTAGTTTCGATCACCAATCTTCATAATGCCTCTCTATCCATAGCATACCGCCCTAACCACTTTCCCAAAAGGGCTCGATTAAACTGAATCAGATTTCTAACTCCCAACCCACCTGATTTTCTCGGAATGCAAATCCTCACCCAATTCACTAAATGGAATTGAAACTCATCCCCAATACCACCCTATAAAAAATCCCTTTGAAGTCTCTCAAGCCTATTGGCTACTCCCACTACATATGTCGAATTTGTTTGGAATTTGAACCACAAAAAATCAGCGTATTATCAGCAAACAATAAATGAGAAACTACCAAGGCTTCATTATTCTTTGACTCCACTGAGAAACTAGTCAAAAGACCCTAATACATTGTCGCAATCATCATCCGGCTCAATGCCCCCATAACCACCACGAACAATAACGGCAATAGCAGATCCCCTTGCCTCAACCCACGAGAGCTAGTAAAAAAATTCAGACGAAGTTCCATTCACAAGAATGGAAAATCACACCGTATAAATAAATAAATCTATCCAAGATCACAGCAACCCGAAATCAACAATGAAGAAAACCATAGAGAAGAAAAAAAAAAGAAAAACAAAGGAAAGAAAACCATGAAGAATTGATTTACTAGAAGGGAATATTAAAATCCTAGGCTCTGATACCATGTTAATCATAATAGAAATGGAAGAAAATGTATGAAAGGAGGAGCTGATTTACTATTTACAGCCCTCTGCTATTCATTTCATATATTTTAGGAGAAATTATTACAATAGAGTGAGGAATAATCCTGAGAATGACAGCTGGTACTAGAAAACCTATTCTGGACACGTCATCTAAGTTTTCTTCTAGAACAGTACAACTTAATACAGCATGCATTCTAACCTAAAAAAAAAAAAAAAACATTTTTTCCTTCAGTAATTTCATACAAAAAAGAATTGAGTTCCTCTTCAACTCAATGAGCTCCACAAGCCAGAAGACCACACTTTTCCAACCCCTATTCTAACTTTCTATCTGGACCTCACTGTGTGCTAGTTCATGAGCATTTGTGCATGAAAGTCATTCCTAACCCCCTTTCAGCCGTCAGATCTCACATGAGAACCTGGTGCTTTAGTGTCTTTATCTGTAAAAAAACAAAAACAAAAAGACTCAATAAAACCACTAGTTAGTATCTTGGGCAACCCGATGCAACGATAGCATCGACTGTCCATCATCCCCTACTCTAGTTAAAAATCTTGAAATCACAACTAGTGACTGAATCGATAACTGAAATATGATTTATCTTATAGGACAGACTTAAGAGCCAAATATGCAAAAGCAAAGTCCATCTCCAGGTCAGAAGGTAATATCATTAGGAACAACCATTACAATGCATTGAACTGAATTTGTTCTCTTCCTTCTTTTTAAATTGATTTTTCGTAAGCTGAAAGAAATAAAAGGAACTGGACAACTGGAATATAGAATGCAGGTGAAAAGTTACTTATCAAAAAATAAAAATAAAAAGAATGCAGGTGAAAAGTTACATCCTTAAAGCACATTATGAGAGTAGATATTTCCACATTCTAAACTGGATGGCTCTAGATCATCAAATCTGCAAATACAATAAATGGGAAACACTTGTCTAGTTGACTAAACAGAAAAATGGGCCACAAATCAGCCAAGAATGGTACCATGAAGGAGATTGCTCATGCTAAAAACTAATAATTTTAGGCTGTTTTTGTCATGCTCTCATGGATTATCAGGCGTATGCAAGATTCCCACAAAAAGAGAACACTGAAATATGTTTTATAGGCAAACATATAATCATTTACATCCTAATATTAGACTCTTTTGTATATAAACTTACATAGATTTTTTTATATTGTAAATTTTGAGTATGGAAAGCTGGTTCAACTTAACAGAGTTACCGTGTTAAGAGTCTTGGAGATGCTGGAGGATACAATTAGGAGTGCCACATATATGATATTCTTCTATGTGAGATTTTGTGGGAATTGCTTTTAAGCATGCTCACCTCTTATGGATTAGGGACGGACCTACGTGTTAAAGTATTAATTAAATAATTCAGTTTATTATTTTTATATCAACTTAAATTTTTGGGATAAATGATGATTTAACATGGTATTAGAATAAATGTTTTAAAATTGAACCTTACAATTTTAGTTAACACGTGAGGCAGACTAAAGAGTGTTAAAGTATTAATTATATGATAAAAACCTCTCAAGCTTTCCCTTCTCTCCACTGCCTACTATGGTAGTCCTAAGGGAGGAGTGTTGGTTCTCCTCCCTCCTTTCTCCCCCTTTTTTCCGTTCCCTCTTGTTCTCTGCCTTCTCCTCTCTTTTTCTTTCGTTTTGCTTTTGTCTTGCCACCCAACAGTTGCTAAGCTGCCCACTGTCTCCGCCTCAGCCACACCACGTGCCGCCTCGTCAGCCTCACCTTATGCCACCTCGTCAACCTTTGGGCCATCATCCTCCATCGCGTCTCTCCGACGCCAGATTTCATTAGCCTCCTTGGGAGGGTCCTGAAGACCAAATCTGGTATCTTTCACCACTCTCCCCCATCGACGCACCTCTCCTCCCGCTTCATCATCCTCCCTTCTTCACGCCACTTCCTCCAGCGCCTTTGGCCCCTCCATGTGCCAGCGCGTGAACTTCACGGGCCAGCGCATTGTCTGCATGCTCCTCTCCGACACCGATCTCCACCATCGTTGCAGTTGTTGAGTTTGGGTTTGAGGGTTTTTCTGTAATTATTTTGGGTTTTCTTGTGTTTGTTTTGGGTTTGGGTTTTTGGGCTTTGGGTTATTGGGCTTAAGGGTTTCCTGCTTGTGGGTTTTGGGCTTTAGGTTATTGGGCTTGAGGGTTTCCTGCTTGTGGGTTACGAGCTTGAGGGTTTGTCGGGTTTTAGGTTTTCGGGTTTCCTGCTCGTTTGGAACCTCTTGTGTATACTGTCTGTGTACTTAGGAGCGCCTTAGGCTTTTAATAAATTTACATACTTATCAAAAAATTAAAAAAAAAAACAAAGGGCTGTGGAAAGAATACTCTTGCACAGAGATTAAGCATACACACTTGCCTTTCCACTATGTTTCTCATTTGCATGGCATATTCCCTTTTATCAGTTTGTGCACGCAATGCTCGAACTGCAGGACCTCTAGAGACATTGAGAACACGTTTTTGTAAATAGCATCTGAGGACAAAAACAAACGTGAACATTAGCTGCAAATACTACAACGCAAGAATATAATTCTGATAGAGACCAAAATGATATCTAAACAAATTTTAATTCCCTCAACCCACATTATTGCACAAACCTCAAAGAGGTAGCAAGATTAAAACTAAGAAAAGAATATCAGATAATTCCAACAAATGTGAAAAGAAAAATTCACCAATGAAAATAAGAATGGGAAAGTATTAATGAGCATTTGACCAAGTAAAAGTACAGCAGGAAAAATAACATGATAATCCATGGCCAGACTCCGAATGCAATTTTATAATAGGAACAAAAGATCATTGTTGTCATTCTCACGAACCTAAATGGGTACAAAGCAAATAAAAGGGGGTTTCATACAAAGAATTTGAAGAGGAGGCTTCAGATTTGTTTGCCACTATTGAATCCAGACACAAGGGTAAGGGTGTTGCAGGAACATCAAGTTCCCCCAACAAAAGTGTTAGGGAGCAGGGTTAAAGGTGTCAGAGAACTTCTTAACTTGTGGAGTTCAGTGAACTATGATTCCAAGAGGAATCCTCCTAAACCCCGCTCTCCCTCTTGTTATCATGGCAAGGCTCCTATCCCACTATGAATCTGAAAATTCTCAGCTGGAATGTTCAAGGTCTTAACAATGCAGGGAAAGACTTAGCATTAGCAACTAATTGAAAAATTGGAAGCCTAATGTCATGTGTTTTCAAGAAACTAAAATGGAGCAGATTACAACCAGTATTGTCCAGGGCTTGTGGGGTAGATTCTTCACGGGTTGGACTGTTTTGCCATCCTCAGGAGCCTCGGAAGGTATAATCTTAATGTGGGATAAACGGACAGTGGAATATATGAAAGAGGTGCTGGACACTTTCTCTATTTCCTGCAAGTTCAAATATGTCTTGAACCAGTTCGTTTGGGCTTTTTCAGGAGTTTATGGTCCCAGTGCTGATGAAGATAGGCACTATGTGTGAGAGGAGCTTTCAGGGGTATTTAGTTAGGGGGGAGTCCCTTAGTGCATTGGGGGAGACTTTAATGTTACTCGTTTCCCAAATGAAAGGCCCGCGTGGGTTGGTGAAACAGTCACTGGTGGGGATTTGTATCAGGTTCTAGGTACTCACTGCGTCCTTTTGGCTAATAAACTAAACGGCTGAAACTGGATTTAAAACGTTGGAATAAGGAGGTATTTGGTAATATAGAAAAGAAGAAGAAGAAGAAGAAATCCTTATTGGAGGAGTTACAATCTCTTGATTATTTAGAAGAGGAGAGACCTCTAGTAGAAGAGGGGAAAGTCAAGAGGGCTAGGGCAAAAGCAGATTTAGAGGATGATGCTCTTTTGCAAGAGGTTAGTTGGAGGCACAAATCTAAGGCGACTTTGTTAAAAGAAGGGATAACAAGATGGGAATTTTTCGCCGTCTTGCCAACCCTCAGAGGAGAAATAATTTTATCTCCTGTCTTTGTATAGATGGCACTACTACCTCCGATTAGAGGTGATCAATGATACAATCATCCAGTTTTATAAGAACCACTTTAATGAAACTATTCATTGGCACCCCAAATTAGATGGGTTGGAGTTTCCCTTATTAGACTCTACTGCAGAAGCGAATTGGTTGGAAAGACCATTTCAAGATGAGGAGGTTCTTCAGGCGTTGCTTAGTATGGATGGTGACAAAGCACTGAGCCCTAAAGGTTTCACTATTGCTTTATTTCGGTCTTGTTGGGCTATAGTGAAGGATTATCTTATGTGCATTTTCAACATCTTCCATGAGCATGAGACTTTTGAGAAGAGCCTCAATGCTACTTTAATTGCTCTTATCCCTAAACAGATAGGGCAGTTGGAAACTTGGAAGTAAAGGATTTCAAGCCAATCAGCCTGGCAGGGAAGTGTGTATAAAATCTTAGCTTAAGTCTAGGCTATAAGAATGAAGCAAGTGCCGGGATCGCTATGTATATTGGACCTTTTGAGGTATAATTCCTAGGAGGCAATTCTGATTGGTCTTTTTTCGAACAGTCATAATGCATTTATAGGGGAGAGACAAATCCTAGACTCAGTTCTCATAGCAAATAAGTGTTTGGACAACAGGTTGAAATCGGGAGTTTCAAGCGTTATTTGTAAGCTAGATTTGGAGAAAGCCTATGACCACGTCAATTGACAGTTCCTCCTCTATCTCTTGGGGCATCTTGGTTTTGGTCTAAATGGAGGAAGTAGATGTTTGCTTCTATCTCCACGGCTCAATTCTCTCTTTTGATCAATGGAAGCCATCACGATTTCTTTGGTATCTCTCGGGGCTCTCAATAGGATGCTCTTTAGAGTTGTGGTTGGTGGTTACCTATCAAGATTCTTAGTAGGCATTGAAAATGCGGCCCTATAGGAAATATGACACCTTCTTTTTGCAGATGATACGCTCATTATGTGTGATGCAAATCAGGATCAAGTTTATAATTTGGGTCACATTCTCTTGTGTTATGAGGCAATTTCGGTCTTAAAGGTTAATATTCAAAAATCAGTTTTGGTCAAAGTGGGGGGAGGTACCGCATCAAGAAGAGTTTGCCAATATTCTGAGCTGCAGCATCTCCTTTCTGCCCTTGATTTATTTGGTACTTCCATTGGGTGCTTCTTTTAAGTTAAAAGCCATATGGGACGATGTAGTAGAAAAAATGAAAAGAAGATTTACTTGTCTCCGGTGGTTGTCTTACGCTAATCAAGAGCAAATTATCCAGCTTACCTACTTACTTCTTGTCCCTCTTTCTTTTACTAGCCAGTACAACTAGGAAGTTGGAGCGCCTTCAAAGGGACTTTCTAATGAATGCTCTAGGCAGTGCGCCCAAGTTTCATCTGGTCAATTGGTAGACTATATGTTGCTCAGTTCCCAGGGGAAGGTTGGGAGTTAAAAACCTCATGCTATTCAATAAAGCTTTACTTGGCAAATGGCTTTGGAGATTTGTGAAAGAGGAGACTTCTCTATCGAGACAGGTGATTGTTAAGCAGTATGGGATCCAGCGTAAGGGTTGGTGCTAAGAGGAAGCCTAAGGGACTTATGGGGTATGCCTTTGGAAGAATATTATGAATGGCTAGGGAATCTTCTCCAATTTTGTCTCCTCAATGGTTGGAGATAGGTATCGTATTAGGTTTTGGCATGATGTTCAGTGTAGTGAAAATGCTCTCAAATCCTCTTTCCTAGAACTATATACAATAGCTCATGAAAAAGAGGCCTTGGAGTAGGATTACTTATAATCCTTTGGAACCTCTATGCATTAGAATCTGAGTTTCATCATGGCAGTCCAGGATTGGTAGTTGAAATCTCTTGATTCTTTCCGCACTTAGTTATACTGCCCAACTACACCCACCCGGGGGAAGCAGATAGATTGTTATGGACCCAAGCCAGGAACCATGACTTTTAAGTAAAAAGCTATTATAACATTTTACAGAATGGAAAGCCATGCTTGTTTCTCAGGAAAAGTATTTGGAAGGTTAAGGCCCTGCCTTGCATTGCGTCCTTTACATAGATGGCAGCTTGGGGTAGAATCCTTACAGTTGATAATCTTAGGGTGTATTTGGGATTACGATTTCGTAAACAATAAATGCGATTTTATACCAAATAGCAAAAAATGAATTGTTTGGGAATTGCGTTTTTAAAAAATTGCAATTTGAAAATGCAGAATTAAATTGCGTTTTCAAATCGCAAGGGAGTGTTTTTTTTAAAATGCAAAATTTTAAATATTAAACTGCAATTTTAAAGGCCAAATCACGATTTTGCCAAACACTTAACTGCGTTTTTAAAAATTACGTTTTCAAATCGCACATTTTAAAATCGTACTTTTTAAAACCGCATACCCAACAAACCCTTAGAAGGCGAGGTTTCACTCCTGTAAATTGGTGTTACTTTTGCAAAAAGAATGAGGAGACCGTCAATCACCTACTCATATCCATTGTGAGCACTTTAGTGATTTATGGCATTTGGTTTTCAACTTATTCAAAGTTTCGTAGGCGATGCCTAGCAACTTCCAAGAGCTACTACATTGAGGGAGGACTCAAAGGCAGGGACATTCTGAAGAGGCTATTTGGAAAGTTATTCAAGCATCTTTAACGTTGAGCATTTGACGAGAAAAGAATCGTCGCCTATTTGAGGATTGCAAATCTAATGTTCTTCGTTTAAAATCCTCTCTTTTCAGATCTCAATTGGATTGGGCTATAAACTATGTTCCTAATTTATCCTCTTTGAATAATTTAGCTCTTGTTATCTTTTTAGAATCCAGAAAACTTTAGGGTGGTTGTTTCCCTTGTATACTTTACGTAAATGAGGCCTTTACTTTTTCTTGTCAATAAATTATTATTCATAATTTTTTTTTTTAAAAAAAAAACACCTAGTTGAACTTGGTCTTCACAAATTTTAATTGTACACCACCCTAACATTGGTTCATCTTCACTTGTTTAAATGGCTTGAATTAGACCTATATCTGCAATGACAAAATTATCAAAACCTGCTTCTCTTTCGTTTATTACTCATCCATTCTCGTAACTCCATCATCCACCTTTGTTCATGTAGAATTTGTCTTTTCAAAGAAGATATAGCTTTCAAAAAGATTTCCTTTAAACTCATCTTCAAAAAAAATTTACATTGCCCACCCACCTCACTGACCACCTCAAACTTGGCATATTTGAAAGTTTTAATCGCTAGGATCAGTTGAAACAATCACAGTTTGATATGCCGGGGAAGCTGAAAACAATAGATGTGGTTTACCTGCAATGACACAATAATTTAAGCCAACTTCTTCTCCCCCATTCTAATTGTGCTTTTTCCACCATCCTCCTTACCAAACATGGTATTTTGTATTCAATAGCAAGCAACAATTGTTCACACGCACAAGTCACTCACCAAAATACATTCAAATAAATGCAGGAATCATACATTACCTATCAGAAACCTTCCCGATTTCACCACCAAGTGCATCCACTTCATGTACTAGTTGAGATTTTGCAGGTCCACCTACTGCTGGATTGCAAGGCTGCATCGAACTTCTTAATAAGAAACTCTCTCTATAATTTTGGCATATGAATCCAAGAATCAAAAGTTGTTTTGCTTGACTCTGCATGCATGGATCTACACATTTGTGTGCATGCACCCATATGTGTGTGCGTGTGAGTGAGAGAGAGAGAGAGAGAGAGAGATGTGATGGCAATGGGTGGAGTTCTAAAATGAAAGCGTTGGCTTGCTGCATGATAGGAGGTTATATACATAACTCCTCTTCTTCTTCATTGGTAGCTACACATGCACACCCTGGGTTTTGTAACTACGACCTCACCCTTCAAACAGAGGGTTTTAGCACATAACTAATTCTTATTAGAAATTCTATCTCATGTAAATAAACTCAAACATTTTAATGATCAACACTTGAAACTTGGTGCCGAAAACATAAGATTAAAACAACAAAAAGGCGTTAAATATTGTCAATGCCAGTCCCTAGACACTTAATCAAAAAATGTTCACAGAGAAAAGAACAATTTTTGGAACTACAGAAGGCAGTAAGATAATTTCTTAAATTTCAATCATCCGAAAGAATTTGTAAGTCAAAAGACAGGCTACTATATCAAACGGAAAGACTAAATTGCCTCTATAAAGAGATCAAATGTTAACCTGCCAAGCAATTCGATCAATATTTAGTGTGAGAAGAAGAGTTTTTGCCCCTAAGCGAGCAGATGCAAGTGCAGCTTCACAGCCTGCATGTCCTCCTCCAACTACAATGACATCAAATCTTTCATAAACTGCTCCAACATTATCATTCCAGTCTGCAGAATGTTGAAAGTTGTGTTACATTGAAAGAAGGTAATAGCTAGAAACAATATCCATATTCATCAATGTGAATAAAATAACAAAGTAGTTAATATTAATCTGAAGAAGTTGAAGTAAATATTAAAAATTAGGGAAAAATAAATTTAACCCCTCCAAAGTTTGACCCTTTTTTCAATATTGCCTCCGACGTTTAAAATTTTTTTTTTTGATGAGTAAGAGAAAATATATTAAAAGCGCAAAAAGAGCGTAGCCCTGGTACATAGGAAGTATACAAAGGACCATCTAAGAAGGGGAAGAAAAATGTACAAGAAAATCATTAAAGCTTAACACGACAGGAGCTAAATAAGCATAAGTCCAAGAATACAGAGAATGAAAAAAGAAGGACTTAAGCTCCTTAATCGATCTCTCTTTGTCTTCGAAGTTACGATCATTTCGCTCTCTCCACAAGCACCACATGAGACAAGAGGGCACCATCTTCCACACAACAGCACTCTGAGAGCGACCGCCAGTCCACCAACAGGCAAACGAATTAATCCCTCGAAGAGGCATAACCCAAGATAATCCAAAGCGGCTGAAGATGGTGTTCCATAAGACACAGGCAGCCTCACAATGAGGAAGAAGATGATCCACAGATTCTCCATGCCTTTTGCACATACAACATCTGTTAATCACGATGACATGTCTTCTTCTAAGATTGTCCAAAGTAAGGATCTTTCCTAGAACTGCCGACCAAGCAAAAAAGGCCACTTTCAAAGGGGCCTTGGTTTTCCAAATGCTCTTCCAAGGAAAAGGAGGAACATTATTACATACAAGGATCCTGTAAAAGGATCTAACATCGAACTTTCCCTTGCGAGAGGGGATTCACCAAAGCTTGTCTTTCCCAACCCTTCTCCCACGAATGGAATATAAAAGGGAGAAAAAGGAGGCCATAGTATCCAACTCCCAATCATGAGCCGCTCGAATAAAACTGACATCCCATTGAAGGGAGCCACTAGAATAATCCAGATGATCAGCCACGAAAGCATTCTTCTCACGAGCTATGACAAATAAGGCCGGAAAAGCTTCTTTAAGGGGTAACTCTCTATACCACATATCATTCCAAAATCTGATCTTGGACCCATCTCCCAACTCAAATCTGGTGTGTCTACAGAACAAGCTCCAACCCTTTCTTATATTCTTCCATAACCCCACACCATGCGGCACAGAGAGAGCAAGAGAACACCACCCACCCCCCACACTACCAAATTTAGCATCCACAGCGATTCTCCACCAAGCCCCTCTCTCATGCTCATAACGCCATAATTACTTCCCTAACAGGGCCCTATTAAAGGTCCTCAAGCTCCGAATCCCCAAACCTCCCTCAGAAATAAGAGAGCAAACCTTGGATCACTTAATCAAGTGAAATTTAAATTCATCGCCCAATCCACCCCATAAAAAGTCACGGTAGAGCTTCTCAATACGGTTAGCCACACTAGCAATGATGAGGAATAGAGACAGCAAATACGTAGGTAAATTAGAAAGAGTGCTCTTTATAAGGATAATCCTACCCCCCTTAGATAAGTACATCCGTTTCCAACTAGCCAACCGACGATCAATCTTCTCAATGACCCCATTCCAAATAGGCTTGGCCTTAAAACTTGCACCAAGCGGAAGACCAAGGTATTTCAAAGGCAAAGAGGAGATCCTGCAACCCAAGATGCCAGCCAAACCCTTCACATCAACCACATTTACCACAGGAACCAATTCTGATTTGGACAGATTAACCTTTAAACCAGAGACCCCTTCAAAGGCAAGGAAACACACACGCAAGTAGCACAGGTGATCAAGGTTGGCCCCACAGAAAACCAGAGTATCATCTGCAAAGAGCAAATGAGAAATGTGCACCGCTGCTGAATTTCTAGAACCGACAGAGAAGCCTAAAAAAAGACCCCTGTTAACAGAGACAGTGAACATCTTACTAAGCGCCTCCATAACAACCACAAACAGGAGAGGAGACAGAGGATCGCCTTGCTGTAAGCCACGGGAGCTGCTAAAGAAACCAGCCGGAGAACCATTAACCAAAACAGAAAAGCGCGCCGAAGAGATGCAATAATCAATCCAAGAACACCATTTCTCCCCAAAGCCACATCTTCTCAGCATGTACAAAAGAAATCTCCAATTCACATGATCATAGGCCTTCTCAATATCCAGCTTGCAAATCACCCCTGGATTGCCCGAATTGATGTGGCTATCAACACATTCATTAGCAAGGAAAACTGAGTCAAGGATTTGCCTACCTTTAACAAAAGCATTCAAAGGTTCCGAAACAATCTTTTCCAAAACCTTTTTAAGTCTATTGGCAAGGACTTTACCAATGATTCCTTCAACGTTTAAAAATTGGCAATGTTACCCCCATCACGTTTATGAATTTTGCAATGTAGTCATCCATTAGGCAATTTTGTCAAAGAAGACGGAATTTTCTAAAAAAATTATTGACATGTGTGGCATTTTCTGTCAAAGAAGACGGAATTATCTAATGGATGGACTACATTGCAAAATTCAGAAATTTGGTGAGTGTACATTGCCAACTTTTAAACATTAAAGGCAAGATTAAAAAAGCGGTCAAACTTCAGAGAGATTAAATGTATTTTTCCCTAAAAATTAACAGCAATAATACAAAATAGTTTCTACTTACCCCATACAAGGGGATAACTTTTCCATAGCTCTCTACTCTCAAAAACAATATATATACGTGCAAACAAAGATGATGTAGGATATTTATTTCACGGATATGTTTTGAGAGTTTAAAGGAAGGTATCTACATTGTATCAAAAATAAAAGTTAAGAGTTCAGACAACAAACAGATTCCTGATAATAATATTTTCCCAAACCACTAACTACTTCTGTTCACAATATGTCTCATTAGACACGCAAGCATAATGAAAAAGTTGTGGGGGACAAAACTACACAGTTAAGGCTTGAAAAATTTGGAAACCACAGTATTTGGCGAGTCTAGTAATCTAGCATTTTCTGCTCAGCATATCAACATTGCTCATTCACAACCTTCGTCCTTATTCATTAATATAAAAAAAAGCAAGGGGGAGAGAAGTTCACTTAAGAGTATCTTCAAGGTACCCACTTCAAAAAGTAATTTCTTAGTAAGAAATAATAACTGACTAATAGGGAATCTTTAAACCATCATTATTCTATAGAAATCAGCAACTGTATGTTTGACTTCACAGCTGCTTTTCGTAAGATTTTGACTTCAGATAATCTCGATTAAGAGGAGGCAGCATAATAATCAACAGGTTGCATGTGCAAGAGGAAAGCTAAAGCGATCGATCATTGATTGTTGCACTTTCAGTAACCCACAAGTCCTGGAGTTTGTGTTCTCTTTATTTGGCATTACATCTGGTGCTCCTAGCCAGTTATTGCGTCGCTTTCTGGCTGGCATGGGTATATACTAGTAGAGGTAATCGGTTTCTTTGTGCTCATTAACGGTCTTGCATTTTCATTAAATTTAGTTTACTTGTCAGGAGAAAAAAGAAAATCAGAAAACAGAGAATCACTCAAAATTTTGGAAGAAACCAGCAGATTGTGTACAACAACATACTTTTCACTTCATTTTAACATATTCTTTAAGTCCTCCATACCATTCGCTTTCTTTCCCTCGTAATACAATGTAAAATACATTAAATCTAACTCCTACGATCCTCATTGGCTTAACACTGATTAATTGTTTTTCGATTATGAGACACCAAACCACCAAAAAACTCAAAATCCAGAAATTGTTCATTCGTTTCTTCCTCATTCCTACTTTTCTCAGCAACCAAATAAAGAATACATAATCATCCACATTGCCATAAACATGTTTGATAAATTCGTCACATAAAGAAAAAAGGCATGCGTAAGTCACGATGACCGTACCTGTGCCTCGAGAGCCCTCAGCGGCGGAGACGGAGAACCCGCGGGAGAATTGGCAGCAGAAGAAGAGGAAACGTTGGCTAGGCCTCCGGCGGAAGGTGAGGACGTGAGGTTTCGGAAGATGAAGAATTGGGCAAGACAAAGGGAAGTAGCGGGAAAGGCGAGAGAGATGTGGCGTTAGTGCCGCTGCCATTATGAAAAGAGGTTAACAAATTTTCTCCGTCACGGCTTCAGTTGGCCTCGACTGACTGAAGCGCGACCGCGGGGCTCTGAACATATATCGTAATATTGTATCCGTTGGATAGGGTTACCTGTACATTTCGTTTATCTTTTGTTAATTTAACCTAAAATCATTGGTTCGGAAGAGAAGTATGATTACATTTCCTAAATTGATTTTTTAGAGTACTATACGAGGTAATTCTTAAAAATAAAAATAATTATTAGGATTTTAAAATTGCATAACTTAAGTTATCTTGCGAAATTTAGGAAATTTAAATCCCGAAATGTAAATAGCTATTTTGTTACATTTGCTTGGAAAGTAGCATAGTGTTGTATTATACAGATAGATTAAGATAGGTCTCTTCCATTTGATGTTTATTATGATTATTTATTGCTAATACAGTGATTACGCACGCCTAGTGCTTATTCAGAAATCTTGCAAAAAAGTTGGAAGTCAAAGTGGCGCGCCGTTGATGGCGGTGACGCCACCTCCAATTCTAAGTCAATAAAAATATGGAAATAAAGTCGTAAGAGAATGATAGAGATTGGAGCATAAGGAGTAATGATATACCACACACCGGTGTGAATGAACAGTATTCATCACCGGTGATGTGGCACATGCCACGTCTCCATTTTATTAAAAAAAAAAAAAAAAAATTGAAATCTCTCGCATCAAAGCCCTTCTCCCGAGCGATAAGCTCATTTCCCTCCCAAAATTTTTCCAAATCCAAAAATCTCCCACCCACCGTGCCTCATTTCTCCCCACCGTCCGTTCTTCACCACCGCCGACCACCTCCACTGCCGTCCATCAACTCCCACTTAAATCGATTCCCCCACGAGAGTCAGCTCATTTCCCCCAAAAAATTTTTTCCCCTAAACCCAAAATTCCCCCCAAGCTCGATTCCACCAAAATTTCCTCCCAAGCTTCCTCTACACCTCTCTTCCTCCACGACGCTGGAGAAAATGATGCTCGGCGCAAAGCCCAGAAGCAGCGGCGCTGGCCTCTCCTCAAAGGATCGTCGCCGACGAGGAGGAGCAACATCTTCGTTGCGCCCCCCAGCGAGCCCGGCAAGAAGATCGAGATGTACTCGCCAGCCTTCTACACCGCCTGCACGACCGGCAGGATCCTCAGCTGCGGTCTCACTCACATGGCCGTCACTCCTCTCAACCTCGTCAAATGTAATATGCAGGTCCGATTCCTTTAAATCTGTCACTTTCCCCTCACTTTTCCTTTGATTTGATGATGTTTCCCTAAATTTCTTATAGGATTAGATCTATATATGTGTTATGTGTGGATTCTATGACACACATAAATATACACCGGACCTAATGCTTGTAAGATTTTTTGTTCTTCCATTGTAGCTAGTTGGAAATTAGATTATGCAATTCACTTGAAGCCCCTTCTCTTTTCGAAAACCCTAAACTCTAAGAAATTTGAAGATTTGGCTTTGTTGGTTCAGATTGGTAAGTGCTTGAATGCACAAACCAAGATGCAGAACAGAGAGGGAGTTAGCACGGCTTTACATTCCCAGAAAATGGTATTTAGTCTTATTGCTATTGTTGTACTTGTTTTTGGGTTTTTGTGCTTTTCAAATGTGTTTTGTTTTGGGACTTTGATTGAATGAATAGGGAATCCTTTTCAAAGAATAGACAAGCAAGCATGGAACTACATATCTCTTTGGTTGGCTTTCTATATTCAGTATCTGTGATTGTTATACCCCATAAAGCTGCTTTTGTATTATACTTGATGGTCTGTCAAAAATTTGTAAAAGTTTTTAATCTGATGGTCTGTCAATTGGTTGCTTAAAAGGTTTCATCTAGTTCTTGATTGAATGTTGTCTCAATGTTTAGGTCAAAAGCAAGGGAGAAATGAGTTTGTAATATGCCTTTAACCTTCAGAAGCCATATACATGAAGTTTATGGTATGTTAGTTATTCTAATGCACCGTTACAAGAATCATTGGTCCACAATGTTTGAGCTGGGACTTACTTACGTTTTCATGTGTGTAACAAATTGTAATAACCTGAGCATTTTCTTGAACTCACATATAACAAATAAAATATAATAATAGTAATTCTTTGGTTGAGTTTGGATGGATGCTTTTGAGTATATAACCTATTAAAGTTATCATGTAATTCCAAAAATTGAATATGACTGCACCATGGACTTTGATATTGGCAGCTCCAGCAATTGATCCAAAAAATAAATTGAAGTTATCATACTTTTCTATACCTTTCAGTCCTTTCTTTAGGTGTTTGTGTGTTTTGATAGATAATCGCTGGGTACTTATAAACGTATTAAAGTTATCATAATTTTGTTTACCTTTCATTGTCCTGCTTATTACTGTTCTAACTATGGATGTGATGACTATTATATTTTCAAGGTGTTATGCAAGTATCTAAGCCATGTGGTGCGAAGTTCTATTTATCGCCCTATTAGGAGACAGAAAGGCTCCTCCACTTGGAACTTGACTAATTTCTTGATAAATTGCACATTTTCATATTGTAATAATGTTTCTAGAAATTATTTAGAATGTGTTTGAAATGTCCTAGGGAAATAAAATTACATCATTCCTTTTCTTGTATTATAGTGGTTTAAGTGTGGACATAAAATGCTCATTTTTAAAATTGAGGATCATCTAGTATGGATGGTTACATTTATTTATTTAAAATGCTGCTGAAAACCAAATAAAGACGTTCCGACTCAATACACGATTAGAAGTTTCCATTTTCGTTGCACATATAGATTATTTCTAATTGTATAAGGTTGATGTCAGATGCAAGATGATAGTTTGTTTTGAGCTTGATTTCGAGTGATCTATGATTTTGAATTAAGAGGATGTATATATGTGCTTTATTGTATCTTCCTTGACTGTCTGACTGTTTAAACATTGCATATACAAGTTGCAACTTCAGCTTGAGGTAGATTGATATGAGAAGTTAAAATAATGTGACTATTGCTTATGGTGTTTTTCTTCCTCAATATATGCTCCCACTTAACCTTGTAAATATAGTCTAAATTATTTGATTGAATACTATCCCAGAGAATGTGATATTGGGAGCCAATGTTCTGCTGGTTTGACATTGTTGGAGATATTGACACACTCTTTAAGGTAAATTTATGTTTTATGAAGATTATACTTCTCC
>FXXK01000162.1:1120-11824 GCA_900184695.1 Betula pendula
TGCCAACACCTGTGTGAAACTTATGCGCACTCCGTCACAAAACCAAATTTCAGACCCCGAGTGTTCTTTGATGGAACGGTTAATAATCGCCACGCGATGGTTGCCACCGCCAGTGATCCCGACATTGAACCTACATCCTTTTCCTCTGCTGTTCAAACATGTTGTTTGGCTTCAGACAATGAATAGTGAGTTTGATGCTGTTCTTAAGAATGATACTTGGGAATTGGTTGCTCCCTCATTGGATATGAATATTATTGTTTGCAAATGGGTTTTTCGAGTGAAGCGTAATGCCGATGGCAGTCTTGAACACCATAAGGAAAGATTGGTTGCCAAAGGCTTTCATGAGCAGTCTGGTATTGATTTCTCGAAAACTTTTAGTCCGGTTGCCAAAGGCTTTCATGAGCAGTAACCATCCGCACAATGCTCTCTTCAGCTATTTCATCTGGATGGTCAGTTCGTCAACTTGATGTCCAGAACACCTGTCTTCATGGTTTTATCACTGAGGCTGTTTATATGACTTAGTTCCTTGGTTTTGTTCATTTGAGCTTCTCACATCATGTCTGCAAGCTGAAAAAGGCCATCAATTGTCCGAAACAGGCCCCCCGTGCTTGGTATTCCAAACTTAGTGCACAACTCCTTGAGTTTGGCTTTTTGAGTTCCACGACTGATGCCTCACTCCTTACCTACTGTAGTGGCTTTCTTCGCATCTATGTATTAATTTATGTTGATGACATTTTAGTCACCAATTTTGACGCCTTCAAGACCGGAATGCTACCCCCACACGTGTATATAGCCACGAAGAATAAACGAATGAATGAAGGAGAGCAATTCGCCAAAATCTCTTACCTTTGTTAATACCAGAGAGCAAGACGGGCTTGTTATACTTTCTTAGAGCAAGACGGGCTTGGTATAGTTTTTATAACATACAAATAAAACTTTTTGCTAATTTATTGTTTCCATCGCATTTTTTTCTTCACTTTTGCTATTGTTTCATCTTTTTTTTTTTTAATATTATATTCATTTTATTTCAGTTCTTGACGTTGATCTCAGAGGATGGGCCTTCTTCAGAAAAAATTGACAAGGAACTTGCTTTGACAAAGGCTGTTGATGCGATGGTGCTTAGTATGGAAAGCCTTCCACTTTCCTCTGAAGACAACAATGAGACTCGTGACTATGGAATCAGATGCCGTGAGAAATATTCAAATTCTGAGACAGAATCAATCTCTGATGTGGCTGCAGAGCCTTATGGAAGCACACAGAAGACAAGCTCGAAGATATCCTTTGAAGAAGAAGCTTTTAATGGGTACAAAGGCAAAACTTGCGAGAAACCTGTGGAAGAAGGAGCACTGCTCTGTTATCAGAGGAAAGTGACAGTTCTTCACTTGCTTCTTTCAGCTTGTGTTGCAAAAAATACTGAAGATGACAAGAAGTGTTCTCAATTAGGAAAGGGCTATGATGCTCGACATCGTGTGGCCTTACGGTTGCTAGCAACGTGGCTCGGTGTCAAATGGATAAAAATGGTTAGTCCACTTGAACTATTTATTCACTGTAAGCTCCCTTAACATGTTAGGTTTAGGTGGTTTTTTATCTTTCCTGAAGAGCCCCCTCATACTTCAAAAGAATGTGTATGCTTGCATGTCTGCATGTGCTTGTGCATGAATCATGTTTTATAGTGCTTGTGAGCTGACACCTAGCAGTTGTCATTTGATTTTGAAAGGTTTATGAAAAAGGTTGTCTTTAACAGGAAGCCATGGAGATTATGGTTGCTTTCTCTCTAATGGCTTCAGAAAAAGAGGAAGTTGCAGAGGAAGAAAAATCTGAAACTCCAGAAAGCTCTTGGGATACATGGAAGCGAGGAGGTATCATTGGTGCAGCTGCTTTAACTGGAGGCGCTGTGATGGCCATCACTGGAGGTATGGGAATTGTTGATCTTAGTAGATAAGAATAAGATATATCTTCTTCAACACAAGTTTATGATAGCACGAGGAATTGTAATTTTTCATTGAAACAATTTTATTTTTTCACAGGCCTAGCTGCCCCAGCAATTGCACAAGGTATGGGTGCTCTGGCTCCTACAATGGGTAGTATTGTCACTGCAATTGGAGCTAGTGGATTTGCTGCATCATTTGGTGGTATGGAAAAGTGGCTTGTTTCCAAGATTCTGTGATTAACTATCAAGTGTTAGTAGAATAAGAAAACAATCTATATTTTAGCTCATGTTTGCTATTGGCTTTTTCATCTAAACAGAAAAATGCATTTTGATCAGAAATTTAATAACTCATCTATGGCCATTGTTATTAATTTGCTTGTAAAATGTATAACTACTGTTGTAAATGTACTAAATTATGAAGTAAGAAAATATAAGTGCCAAATTAACGTTTCCAAGTGCTTTTTAAGACTGTCAGTTTATGGGAAAATTGCCACTGAATGCATGTGTGTGCATGTAAGAGAGAGAAAGAGACAGAGGACTTAATTTGATTTAGGAGAAGTTTGTGTCCAGCCTGGTCATAGTCCTTAACAAAAGTAATAAACAGAGTGGTAGTGGTAATCTATGCAATGACTTAATGTTGACTTTTGAAGTTTGCATACCGTCTCGCAGAGTCGTAATCCTATACAAAACCAGTAAGCGAGCAGGGGTACTTAAGGACAAAAACTTCAAAGGACCAGTGTTGTGTCTAGAGTATAAGGTGTAAACCACTTTTGAAAAGCAATTTTAGGAACATCATCCTTTCTTTGCTTGTATATCTTAAATTCAAATAGGAAAAACAGTATAAAAAGGATAACAGTTGTTCTTTTTGCATCGCAGCTGCGGGAGCTGGCCTTTCAGGGTTTAAAATGGCTAGAAGAATTGGAAAGATTGAAGAATTTGAGTTCAAATCAGTTGGAGGAAATTATAACCAAGGCGTGAGTCCATTTACCATTTTATTGGTCTGAAGACATATTTTGAGTAGGTTGCTCATTAGAATGATGATACAGCCAAGAAATTTTTTGAGTATGGCCTCTGTCTTATAGCATTGTATAAATATGCTTACCAATATTAACAAACCTCTTTTTTTTTTTTCAGCGGCTAGCAGTTGGGATTTCGGTTTCTGGACTGGTGTTTGAGGAAGAAGATTTTATAAAGCCTTGGGAGGGTCACAATGATAACTTGGAAAGGTATGAAATATATTATTAAAACGTTATCTGGAAAACAAAACCTATATCCTTTACTAAGGTTGAAATTTATAATTCCAGAATTCGATGTAGGTTGGCCACTTATGATCTTGATATTATATGGTTGCATATATTGCATCCTGAATCTTTCCTTGATCTAACTTTTAAAAGTTCTTTTGATTCTTCACATGAAAGTGGCTTTTGTCCTAGAAGCTACACGTTCATGTCTTTCTACCAAATAATTCATAGTAATGAAGTGCAATACATAGGTATGCACTCTGGTGGGAGTCCAAGAATTTGATTGCATTGAGCACTGCAATTCAGGATTGGCTAACCTCAAGTACTTTACTGAACAACTATAACTCTCACTACTTATGCTTGACTATAGTCGGCATTTTAATGACTCACAATATTGTCTCCTGTCACAGGAATTGCATTGCAATTAATGAAAGAAGGTGCCATGATGACTGTACTAAGCACACTTGTAGCATCATTGGCTTTGCCAGCTACATTAGTCACAGCATCTGATCTTATAGACAGCAAATGGGCAATTGCTGTGGACAGGTTAGTTTTCATTTTGTTGGAGGGAAGACCCACTTATCCAGACAGAAGATAGAAGAATACTGGAATTGACTTTCATTTACATGCATATAGGCAACATTGTATTGACTGGTGATCTTCATTTAAGTGCCCAACATGGGAGGCTCCCCACCACATTTGTTTGCTTAGCCAAAAATAGCAAATAAAAATGCTCACTCTTTTGTTCCAAGAAGAGACGAGTTTACCGGTGTTATGATGCTCTGGACTGTATATGAAGTTGTATATATAATCTGATGATATTCGTTATGACATCCTAAAATGGTGAAGAAAGTCATGCACATGCAGAAGTTGTAAAATGCTCCTGGTAGTTCTGGGATGATTAGATGTGCTTGCCTTTAACGATGCACATTATATGACAGTTTTTCCCAATTAGTTTCCAAATGTAGAAACGTAATTCATAGTCTTTTGTACTTTTTTTTTTTTTTTGAAATTTTTTATTGAAGTTTAAGCATTCTTGCAGTCAGAGACATAAATTTGATATATTAGTATTTAGGTGATGAGTGATTCATCGGAATTGTAGTTTTTCCTACTCGGTTAAACCTTGCCCATCCTTTCTATTTGTTCAGGTCAGATAAAGCTGGGAAGCTGCTTGCTGAAGTTTTGTTGGCGGGATTGCAAGGAAACAGGTAAGACAATCTCATGTGAATATGAAAATATATTGGTGACATCATCGATACACTTCCTATCTTCTCTATGCATGGTTCAGGCCTGTAACACTCGTTGGTTTCTCTTTGGGGGCTCGAGTAATTTTTAAATGTCTCCAGTGTTTGGCTAGTACAGAAGGAGATAATGGTAATGATCACTGTTTCATTCTAATTTGTTGATGAATTGGATTGTTGTTTGAGTGAAGTTCTATACTGTTATATATATGTCCGCAGCAGGACTTGTCGAAAGGGTTGTACTTCTTGGAGCACCAATTTCAATTAAAGATGAAAATTGGGAGGTTGCTAGAAAGGTAGTTGGATGCCTTTTATAGTCTCTTGATTGGTTTCTTGTGCAAGCTGTCTGTACTGCTTCTGTTTTTCAAGAGGTATGACTAGGACCTGGTCGTGGTTTGCAGATAGTGGCTGGCAGATTTGTGAATGCTTATTCCACAAATGATTGGATGCTTGGCATTATTTTCCGTGGAAGGTATATAGGTCATTTACTTGTAAATTCGGATAATGTTTTGCCAAGGTCATATAAAATATTGTGCTCATTTAGGATGCTTATATATGCAGCCTATTATTTTCACAAAATGTTGAATTAGGCCTCACCATGCTAATACGGCTTGGGAGGTGATTAGTTACCTACACTACAAAAAAAATTGACCTATGTAGACACCTCTTTTTCCGATGCTTGTGCAAGATGTGCTAGGAAAAAAATGTGTCAATAACAAAAATAAGCGTCGGTAGTTTAATATAAGCGCCGACAAATGAGCGCCGGTATAATATTTATTTTTTGTAGTGCTATATCAAAAAGAATACCGACAAATTGAAGATATTATTGCTTGAATTTATTAGACCCCATGGTTAGGTGTTAGATGTTAGGATTTAGTGTTGGCAAATTTGGTGTCAAAACATTTTGAATTATAAGATTTACATTTAGGGTTTAAGTTGGTTTAAAGTGTGGTTCAAGACTTGGAATAAATTGAAGAACAAAAGCTGTCAATGATAGTGTTTCAAGTTTTAAGCTCAATCGAAGGAGGATCAAATGAGGTCATGAAGACATTTTAAGTTCAAGTTCCATAAATGCTTGCTTGATTGCAAGGATGATTGAACCTCGTTTGAACACAGCTAAAGCTCATCACCATTATGCGATTTTTGTGATACCCTAATTCTCGATCGATCAAGACGAATTCTCCTCTGGTCGAGACAGCCTTACCTAATTTTAGTTCTTAACTTACTCTTTAGACATATGTTTTCTCTCAACGCCACGAATTTTAAAAGGTATGGAGGCACTTGTTTCTTGTCCATGGAGAGATATCAAACCTTCCCAAGCCTATATTGAAACTCATACCTCTCCTTGATCTTCATTAAACCACACAAAAACCTTCAACCACCAGAGTTTCAGGTTGCTGAAGAAATTCTATAGAATATAAGCCAGAGTTCTTGAGCTACTGCAATAGAAGACAAACGGATCGTTTGTTGGGTACAATTCAGGTTTTTAACTACAAAGGTTTTGCTAGTATAAAAGTGATTGTAATTGTTTCTTCTATAGTGGATAAGTTTTCTAAGGTTGGCTGCCTTCGAAGTGATTTTATTTTTGAAGAGTTTTTTAAAAAGTTTTCATTTTGTCACCAAAATTCATATATATGTCAAATAACACATTTATATGTGTTATTTGGTGTCATATTACGTTTTTCATTAGAAAATGAATGCCCACCATTTATAATGGAAATTTATTACTGATATTTTCATTTTTATCATATGCCTGGAGTAAATGCTGCATCTGATCAACTGCTAATTAATTGTCTCCTCTGCCTTTTTAAATAGCACAAACTTTGAATTCAGTACTTCTATAGAACTAAGAGGTTTCACGTGTACAGCTTACTTTGTCAAGGATTGGCTGGTATTCAGCCTGTTGACTTACCCGGGATTGAAAATGTAATCTCTCTATTTCCTATCTTTTTCATACTGTATTGTGTTTCATTCTTGCATTACTTTATCCATTACTAATGAGTCGTCCATTGTCTTTGCAGGTTGATGTAACACAAATCATAGAAGGCCACTCTTCTTATCTCTGGAAGACAAAACAAATCTTGGAGCAGCTTGAACTAGATTCTTTCTCCCCCGTTTTCAGCAGCACACATTCCAGATCCCAGGAAGAAAAAGCTCTTTAGTCTGACTGCTTTGCTCTTACACTTCTACCCCTTTTCCCTTTATCTGTCTTTCTTCCTTCCATGAATTAAACCCTTATGTCTTTTCCATCTCGATATATGTTAGAATATTAATTAAATAATTAAATTCATCAATTTTTTATAAGTTTAAGCTTTTGAGATAAGTAGTGTAAGAGCAGAAATCATGAATTCAAACCCTTACTCTATATTTTACCCTTATTTCAGTTAAATATTTCACGTGTTGGTCTTCACTTGTTGAGAGACAGTTTGAGTTCATACGTGAGAGAGTTTGTAAGAATATTAATTAAATGATTAAATTCACGCATTCCTATAAGCATAACATTTTAGAATAAGTGGTGATATAACAATATATAAGTTGTTCTCTTGGCAATTAGCTTCTAAGTTTTGCAATTATTTGAGGATGCATAAAAAAGTGTAATATGTAGCATTACTCTTTAATAATAATTACCTTCAGAGTTGGATGCTATAATGATTCACGGAAACAGGTCTTGGATGCCCATGTTTACTACTAAAACCTTAAAGCCTTAAATATGTTAAATCAACAATTATCTCAAAAGTTCAAAAACTCAGGATCTTAATTATATTAACATGATAAATTATCATTTATCTAAAAGCTTAAACTAATAAAAAAAAATGATGAACTACACCACTTGAAACAACCCAAGCAGCCCTACATATATACGGGTAAAAGCACTGATGGCAAGTATATTGCTTGTAGCATAATCTCCGTATGTACAAATGTTCATTATTCAATCCACATGGAGTAGTTGGGACCATGATGGCCTGGTTATGTTTTGTAACCAAAAGTAATTCCTGTACTATCTGGAATGAATGCATATAATTAACCACACTGCCCCCACCATCTTTATCCAGTACTGCTTGCTTGCTTGCTGTAAGCAAAAGACATTCAAGGCCAAGCAAAAGACATTCAATGGTATTAGTACTCATATACATATAGAGTGGGCCATCCCTAGGTATTTAGGTAATTTGTTTTGAATTTGAACTCTAATTTTATAGTTTATCTCATTTCATTCAAGTATTTTTCATATTTATTGAAAAAGAATTTGAGCCTATATGTGAATGGAAGTGTTAAAATATCAATTATGCATGAGTTTAAGTTATGATTTAACATCTAATAGATAAGGGTATGATTTGTTACATTGGGGATTAAAGTTGATACAGAGGATGGGAATTTTTTAAAAGGTCAAGGTTAATGGTCGCCATGTTATTTGCAAGCATTAATATTCTATTGCCAATTGGTGATAAACTGTTGGTTTTTTTGCGAGATACGAGGGCTTTCCTCAGATATCTTTGTCACTATGGGGCACATGGTGCCTTCAAATTATTGGACATTAATTACCACACAAAGTGAGTTTCACATGAGAGACATTAAGTCTTAACCATTAGACTTTGTTTTTTTTTTTTTGTGGATTTAACCATTAGACTTTGAGAAAGGCGAGGAATTGAACCAGAGCCTCTCCATTTCATTTGCAAAATAATATCCTTTATTTGAAATTGAGAGAAGTTGATTAGGCAAAATACGAGAACAAAATTGTAATTTAAATTTTTTTGAACAATTTTGCCTAACTAGCTCCTCTCCATTTCAAATAGAGGATCATTTTTTTTTTTTTTAACAATCACTGATTTAAGAATTGATTAAAGCTATTACATTAACAATATAGAATAGTTATAAGATAAAAATATAGTTTATAACATTATTTATTAAACTTTTATCTTCCCTTCCACGTGCAATACTTTTTTTAAAGAGTAATGATATCCTTCATATTTATTTATTACATTCATTTCATATCAGCTAGCGTAACAAAAAAAAAAAATTAAAATACGTTACGTCAACCAATTTAAAATGAGTGTAATAGCTAATATTACTTTTAAATAATGATATAGTTCTTTAACAATATAGTTAATTTACTCAAACAAGTCTTCTGAGTCAAACTCAAGATTGAACCACGCTAGCTAGGTGGTCCCTTAAGGCTTAAACCATGGCAATTAGAATGTGTAGAGTAGCTGAGACAAAGCGAAGAGGATGCGTGCGCGCGCGCTTATGTTATGTTAGTGGGCGAGGATCGGTGCCGACGGTGCGCCCAAGGAGTTTCAGAATGGACAAAATCAGCGTGCGTTAATCACTGCAATTGCAGGTGGGGACAAAGTGCGACGTAAGGCATCTCATTCTTCGAGATCTGGATCGAGTGGGCCAGCATTAGCTGGCAATGCCCACTAAACTTTAACACACATATATATATTAGCAGTTATATAACCCAAAAGCCACATCTTTAATGGAGACAGTTATAAGATTTTCGTGGGTTGTGATCTTGTTTATTGCAATTGGTGTTGTTGGGCTGAAAGGTGACGAATTAGGAAACGCCACGGCCCATTCTCAAAGCAATACTACTACTAATTCTTCTTTAGCTCCTGCTAAGCCTCTTCAGAGAAATGAAAACACAGAAGGAAGCAATAAAACATACAGTACTGAAGTTGTGATCAACAACAAGAATACATATAACGGTCCATATGATAGAGGGGGAGGGGGTGGTGGTGGTGGTGGTGGTGGAGGAGGCGGCGGCAATGGCGGTGGAGGTGGAGGTGGGTATGGATGGGGATGGGGTGGTGGTGGAGGGGGTGGTGGAGGTGGAGGTGGTGGTGGAGGAGGTGGAGGAGGAGGAGGAGGAGGAGGATGGGGAGGTGGAGGGGTGGGATGGTACAAATGGGGATGTGGGGGGGCAACCAAAACATAGGGAAAGGAAAGGAAAGGGAAGAGGAGGGCCAGGTGTGGGAGGCAAGAACAACAATCATGCATACAGGAAGAGAGATTTCAACAAGGAAGATTATAAGTTGGGAGAGTTTGCACAATGCATGGGTAGAGGCAGCCGGTGTAGAGGCATGAGATTGGATTGCCCTCTTCACTGCGGTGGACCTTGCTTTTATGACTGCCAGCATATGTGCAAGGCTCACTGTCGACGTTCCTGATCATTTGCTACGTTCAAGATTGCAAAGAACCATGATGAATGTATTTTCTATTTATTCGTGAAAAAAAAAAAAAAGAATGTGTTTTCTATTCCAGGATTGCTGGGTCGGGTTGATTTGGATTGTAGATTTCAGTGGCATGTTAAAACTTGGCTGAAATGTGTGTTTGTACGCTTTATTTTTATTTTTATTTTATATCGATGGTTACTTGAAGGAGAAAAAAGTGAAATCAGGATTTTGTTTATGCCCGTAAAGGCGAACTGCAACACTTTTTTTTTTTGAGGTAGTTTTAGAACTGAACCGTTAAAAAAATTATTACAGCTGAAGCAGTGTATTTTTTTTGCAACATCTAAACCAAATCTGTGAAAACAGACATACTGTTAGGGTTAGGGTTATTGTAGTAAAATTTTAACTAACTAAAATAATGCTAACTTTTTTGTGAAGAATTAATAAAAATAAATAACTAATAATAAACCTTCTATTGTTACCTTGGAAATATATAAAAATGAGAATGTATTCTTAGCGCAGCCTACCAAAAAACGTCGTTCTTAGAAGCTTGTAAATAAAAAAAAAAAAAACAACAACAACAACAACGTAGTGCTGTAGAGCATACAGCAATCTACAAGTTTCACGAAACAGTTAAACACAGAAAAACAAAACAAAGACAAACATTTATGGGAAGAAGAAGAAGAAGAAAAAAAATTGCAAAACTTACTCGATCTCTATTCTTTATTATAAATGCTTACAGCTTTTATAGACTAGGTTAACTAGCCATCACTTAACACTAAGTCACTTATTATTGCACTACACGTGTCTATTAAAAAAAAAAAAACACTAGAACTAAAACATCCATATATCTTTGCAATAGAGAAGATTGAAAAAGCAAGCATGGATTACATTGCACTTGGGAGTGGACACTCGTAACCATGGAGGCTGAGATTCTACGTGCAGCCGACAATATCTCAAATGAGAATATCAAGACAATAAAGTCTCTGAGCATTGCCATTTTGAGCGGATTAAAGACGACGAACGGGGAGTGCCGTGGGACAAGGAGAGGGAGGGGTACTAATTAAAGACATTGCTGAGCTTTAAATATAGCAAGGATAATCAACTTCATCACCAAATCATAG
>FXXK01000162.1:12147-29897 GCA_900184695.1 Betula pendula
GGGGGGGGGGAGGGGAAAAGGGGATAAGAAAAACTTCTTTATTCCTACATAATCTTCTTATTAGAAAATAGCTGTTTAAGGATTATGGCTTATGAAATATATAATATTCCAGCTAACCAACAGTTGGTTCAAGTGATATTTTTTGGCTACAAGCAAAAGGTTTCACAAGATTATTTACGTACTTAATTTGTGATTCTTAACAAAAGCCAAGTAGACTCATAGAAAAGAGCAATTTTGAAGAAGTGAAGAAGGATCATCTATTACACGCAAGATATTAGATTTGACCCCTATTTAAATCGTAATTGCAAAGAAACTATTTGTCTAAAAAGGGTGAAAATCATGTAATGCTAGAGTATATGGAAGTACAAAGATATATCATCATGATTGATGTGTTACAGTTTTTACAAATGGGATGCCCAATTCTATTACCGATTGTGAACAATATATATTATATATTTACAATGTTTGTGATTTAATATCTTCTATGTGATAATCTCATTACTCACACAATAAACCATATTGAATATAATTCATGGACCATTTACATATACTTGATAAGTAATCAATAAAGATAAACATGTAAACATGCATGTTATATGTCATATGCTCAACTAAATAAATCAGTAAATAACAATTTTATTTAATATAAACTAAAATGTCTTACAAAAAAATTTGGATTTTAGGGCACTATCCCCAATATTAATGATCGATATGAATTGTTAATTAACAGCGACAAAAAAGATAAATATATATAATACCACTTTTTCTTTTTCTTTTTTTCATTTCTTCATTTCTAGTCGTTTGTAGCTACAAGATTATGAAATGGATGCTCTTTCTTCATTTCTTTAAAGAATTTCTCTTTTTTACGAGTCTACTTAACTTTTGTTAGGAATTACAAATTAATTTCGTAAATAATCTTGTAAAACCTTTTGTCGGTAGCCAAAACATATGATCATTTGAACCATTTGTTGGTCAACTAAAATATTTTAAATTTCAAAAGCCATAATCCTCATAGTACTGCTCTTTTTGAATAAGAAGATTTATCGAATAAAGAAGTTTTTCTTAAAGAAAATATCATCAACATCCAAACTAAAATACCTTTTTTCAAATGGTGTCAAGCCACTCAATTGTTAATTATAATGCTACATGATCTAATGGTTATATATATATTGTACGTTCCTCTATTTAACTTCCAAAGAAGAAAATTTTTGAAGTGGTATGAGGAATTGAAACCAATGGCCAAGAAATCTATGCAAAAAGCTATAATTTTGGTGGTAGAGTTGATTATCTTAATTAATTTGCAATATTTGAAGCTCAATCCAATGGCCTTACCCCTCCTCCTCTTTTTCCCACTTCACTCCATGTCCGTCTTCTTCGATCCTCTCTAAAAGCCAAAAGGCAATGCTCAAAGATGTGATATTTGTGTTGCAAGCACATTAAAAAGATCGATGTAAAGACATATCAAATGTCATACAAATGGTTCCCTGTGTTGGTTTTAATTTTACCATTTGCATTGATCCGATTGAAAGACGTAAAGGTTCGTTTTTCAATAATGCGATACGATGCCAAAGCTCTACGTGCCTCCGTGAAATGTGGAATGCTTTGCTTCAATGATCCAAAAGTTGTCGGCTCCCATGAGTCCCATCATGCATCTTGTTTGATAGAATGTCTTCAAAAGCGCATTTGAGATGACGTCTCTCCACGTGGAATCTTTTAGTCTCTCAACCAATTTTTTTTCTTTTTGTTTTAGATTCAATTAGACATTTCAAACTTTAGGCCGTTTTAACGTGCCTTTTTAAAATTTTTTTTTTTTTTCACTTTGATATTTCAAACTTCTTACTTCTCCCACTTTACCTCATTTAATCAGGATTCATTATTAAATTTTGTCAAAATTCTTAAAATATCAATGTATTTAAATGATGAGTATTTTATGAATTTTAATTTGCACCCCTTCATAAGGATTTAACAAAAAATTCTAATGAAGAGAGTATAAATGATAGATTTTAAAAGTTCAAAGTATCAAAGTGATTGAAAGAAAATAAAGTTTAAATGGGCATATCAAAACGGCCAAAAATTCAAAAAATTTAACTGATTTTTTTTTTTTTTTATAAGTTCTCAATAAATTGTTGGTGATGGAATTGATTATCTTGCAATATTGAAAGCTGGCCAATGTCTTTACCCCTCCCTCTCTTTCTATCACTTCACTCCTCATTCGTCTTCTTCAATCCTCTCAGCCGGACAATGATCAAACGTACTTTACCCTTACTGGCCAAGCGAAAATCAAACATATATGGGTGCTCTGAAATCACATTTAAAAAATGTAAAAATATAACAAAAGGCAAGGCAATGTTTGGCTGTGTTACGTTTTTTAGATTTTTTTATAAGTGTTCTGCAAGACGTAGACCTGAACTTGCAATAAAATTGTATTTCAAATTTCGACGTGCATCGAAGAGTTGCACAAAGCTTTGTGTCTCTTTGAGACGTTGTCTCCACTTTGGAATCTCTGCATTTATGGATACAAATGCGCACATGAACTTATAAGCAAGATATCTTAGGTAACACCTGCGTATCAATTTTCTGCCGTACAAAGTTATATCGATGTTTCTTTGAATAAGCACGTGTATGCAAGTCCCTTTTTTTTTTTTGATAGGCATGTGAAGTGCAAGAATAAGTGAGCTAGTGTCACGTGAAGGATAGTTAATGTAGTTTATAAAAATTGTAAGCATTCAGAATAAAGAATAGAGAGAAAGTTTTACAAATTTGACTTTTCTTGCACGATAAGACTCCACTGACAGCTTTTATTTTTATTTTTATTTTTCTCTTTTTTTAATTTGTGACAGCCCATACTTCTTCCCACAGACATTTGTCTCTGTTATGTATTTGTGTGTTTGTTTAGTGCATGAAACTCGCAGGTTGCCGCTATAATGTTAGATAAATGTTAAAAGTTTTTTTTTTTTTTTTTAAATGTTTTTTTAAAAATAATATAACTTTTAAAATTATCATTAAATTTATAATTAATTAATATTAAATTTTAATCAAATGATAATTTAAAAGCCAACTCATTTTTAAAAGAACACGAAATGAACTTTTAAAATTACTCATAATACTATGTTGCTGTTGTTGTTTGTTTTTTTTTTAAGCCTTGAGTAAGATTTCTACCGGGCTGCACCAAAATACATTTCCATTTTTATATATTTCCAAGATACCAATAAAAGGTTCGCTATTAATTATTCATTCTTATATATTCTCCTTAGAAATACCAAATTTTTTCCTTTTGATCTAATTTATATGCGAATTATGCTATCTTATTGCTTTTGTAACATCCCAATTTTATATTAAACTCACCTAATTCAACTAATTAGAAGAAAAAAAACTAATTCAATTGATCAAATGTTATAAATGTGCTATTAATGAGTGTACGAAAATTTGTTAAAAAGTCCTAGAATTAATTTTTCCATGGTACCAATAGATCGAAGTTCATTATTAGTTATTTATTCTTATTGATCTCCCCAACACTATCAATTTTTTTCCTTTTGATCTAATAATTATACACTACGCTTGTCTTGTTTAATTTACCGCTTGATCTAATTTGTCTATGAAGATTATTTTTAATAAGAGTATCTTTTAATATGAAATTCCAAAAGAATTCCTGCAATTATAAGAAATAGATTTTGCTATGAAAGTATTATAATTCAGAATTATTTTATATCACAGAGAAAAAAAAATTGCAATGAAAGCATTACAATTCAGAGTTATTTTATTTTAAGAGTTCTCAAGAAGAAGAAATTTATTATAAGAGCTTTTTAGTTGAAAAATTTAAGAGACATATAGTATGTTAAGAGTTCAGGAAATATTTCATAAATTATTAAGATATTTAAAGATTTATTTTATAAAATCACCCTTTTTTCTCCCCATTTTTTCTGCTAATATTGATCAGAGTGTAAAAGCCAAAAGGCCGGAGTAATCCATAGTCATGATGGGTCACAAAGAGATTTTTAAAACAAGTGCTTGATGGCACATAGAGTATTTAATGATTTTTTTTTTCATTGGCTTGGATTTACTTATATGTTTTAAAATATTATACTGGGCATTTGAAAATACAGAATCTCCACCTTGGTTCCATTTTGGGATTTGGGTGTGATAGAGTAGATGTCGTCACTAATATCTTCAAGCGACATCATGCACGCCAAAAAAAAAAAAAAAATCGCTTGAATATTAGCGTTGAGATGTTTTTGTCACTCATTGCAATTCTTTTGTAGCATTGTTGACAACCACAAAATGTTGTCATTGATATTATGTTATCAGTAATGACATTTTGGTTGTCGTTGATAATTTTGTCTTTAAAGACCAAATTTCTTGTAATACGAAAAAAAAAAAAAAAAAAAAAACTAGAGAAATGCCCTCTTTGGCCTAAGAAACCTTAAAATTTCGGAAGGTTAAAACTTTTCGAGATATATGCAATGGAAAAAAAAATATATTGCCAAAATTAAATTAAAGAGAAATTACTTTAAGTCAAAAGTCTCTAAAGTAATTAAGAAAACGGTTAAATTTTAATTTGTCAAAAATTAGTATTCTTGGAAGGCCATTGAAGCATTCCTCTTCACTTGTTTAAACAAATACCAATTAAAATTTTAGGAGAATACACAAGTTTACTGTCACAAATTACTTCATAATTGCTTATAGCTTTTATGGAAGCCTGCGACCTAGTTCAAGAGACATTTATTAAAAAAATAAATCCCTAAAGTAAAAAACTATTATATTTTAATTTGCCAAATTTTTATATTCTTATACCAATGAATTATACTTCTTTAGTTGCTTAAACAAAAACTAAATGAAATTTTCAGAGAATACACAAATTTACTATAAAAAATTACTTCTTGATTACCTATATAGCTTTTATGGAAGCCTTTGAGCTAGCTTCAAAGACATTACTTTTAGAAAAATAATTTGTCGAGTAAAAAAAATTAAAAAGTATCAAATTGAGTTTTTCAAAAGGTATTATTTTTAGACTAATGAATTCAACCTCTTCACTTATTTAAACAAATACCAATTGAGATATTCGGAGAATATTCAAGCTTACAGTTTTTCGGCCAACATTAATTTGGTTCTTAATTTCGTATATCTTGTAGGCAAGCCTATGACCTAAATCAAGAGACAATATTGCTTTTTGTTTTTTTTTTTTTTAAAAAAAAAATCTCTACAATAAAAAATTGTGAAATTTTAATTTGCCAAAAATTAGTATTCTTACATCAATGAATTATACCTCTTCACTTGTTTAAACAAATACCAACTGAAACCTTTAAAAAATACACAAGTTTGCTCTCCAAAATTACTTCTTAATTGCTTAAAGCTTTAATGAAAGCCTGTGACCTAGTCAAGGGACATCACTTTTTTTTTCTTTTTTCTTTTTTTAATCTTTAAAGTAAAAAAAAAAAAAAACTCTTAAATTTGAGTTGACAAAATTAGTATTCTTAGATCAATCAGTCATACGTCTTCACTTTTTTAAAAAATTACTCTAGTATTACATGTTTTTCACTCTTTTCAGACCAATAGTTTATTTCAAATTATAATTTAAATAGAGGCTTTGATCTAATATATTGCGTGTAATCAATGATCCTTCTTCACTTATTTAAATTTACTCTTTTCTATGAGTACTCTGCTTAACTTTTGTTAAGAATCACAAATTAATTGCATAAATAATCTTGTGAAACCTTTTGTCAGTCACCAAAACATATAAACTTGAACCAAACCACTGGAATATTATGTATTTCAAAAACCATAATC
Source organism: Betula pendula (assembly GCA_900184695.1). Lineage (NCBI taxonomy): Eukaryota > Viridiplantae > Streptophyta > Magnoliopsida > Fagales > Betulaceae > Betula > Betula pendula. Next base: position 17,932 of record FXXK01000162.1, read on the forward strand.
CTTAAAAAGCTATTTTTTTTTTTTTTTCTGAATAAGAAGATTTGTAGTATCATCCAAAATAATTTTTTTTTTAAAAAAAGAGATTTGTAGTAATGAAGAAGTTTTCTTAAAGAAAATGTAGACAACCAATCTAAAATACCCGGCCATTTTCAAACGGTGTCAAGCCACTCAATTGTAATAATCCTACATGGTTTATTCTTTATATATTGTTCCTCAATTTAACTTTGAAACAAGAAAACTTTTAAGTGGTGCTAGGAAACCGATGGCCAAGAAATCGCTGGAAAGAGCTATGATTTTGCTTGTGGGGTTGATTATCTTTGCAATATTTAAAGTTGAGGCTAATGTACTTACCCCTCCCTCTCTTTCTTCCCCTTTACTACTCCCCATTCGTCTTCTTCGATCCTTTGAACCTCGACCTCACACAACTAAAACGCTCGCCGTTATTCCCCAAGCGAGAATCAAACAACGTACGTTGCTCAGAAAAAACTTTTTTTTTTATGTCAATTTGGGACAAGACCCAAGGCACTGGCGCGCTGTGTTAGAAACAATATACTCGTTGCCTTGTAGATCTCATACATATGAAAGATCTGAAGGACAGAATTAATCGTGCCTCGAAGACCTGTGAAAGGAATATTTGCGTCTCCGGTCTGACAGTTGTCGAGCACAAGCATGCAACTTGTTTGTTACTTTGTTTGGATGTCTCCTTAGGTTTGCTCACTAGTTGAGACTTGAGATGTTGTCTTCACGTGGAATTTCGGCCTTCATAGATACAAATTTCATATGTAATACGTGCTTGTCCAAAGTTATATATATGGATGTATCTTTTAATAAGCACGTGCGTGTGCAAGTTTTTTTTTTTCTTTTCTTTCCTTTCCTTTTGATAGGCACGTGTGGTGCAAGAATTAGTGTCCTAGTGTCACGTGACGTGAGGGTTAGTTATATATATATATATTTTGCCAAAAATTAATATTCTTAGATCAATATATTATACCTCTTCGATCACTTTTTTAAATAAATACCCTAATATAGTTGTAGCTTTTTCGAAAGCATGTAACCTAGTTTGAGAGACAACATTACTTAAAAAAAAGTCTCTAAAGTTTTTTTTTTTTTTTACTGTACCAATAAATTATACCTCTTCACTTGTTAAAGGGATACGAATTGATATATATTTTCGGAGGATACACAAGTTAGCTACCGAAATTTACTTCTCAATTACTTAAAAGTTCTTACGGATGCCTGGCCTGTCACCTAAATCAAGAGACAATACTTTAAGAAAAAAAAAAAAGTCTCTACAATAAAAAAATTGTCAAATTTTAATTAGCCAAAAATTTGTATTCTTAGATCAACGAAAAAAAAAATAAGGATTTTTTAATATCATTGCCCATGGCCAAAAAAAATAGAGAGGAAATAGAAGGTGCACAAAGGTTGAACGTACCTTGTATAGAAAATTAATTACATAGAATTCTTGTATAGAAAATTCATTACAACAAAAGTTGTCATCAAAACACAGTTGTTTATTATTCAAAACTTAAGTTACACCAAACATCAATGGCATTAAACTTAAAAGAAAACTTAGCATTAGCCCTCAAACTAGTTCTCTCACCTTGGCCCCTCCCCCCTCCTCTTTAAATCTTTCTCTGATGTCTTTTAGACCTTGCAAAACTTAATTTGTGATACCTTGGCCCGCTTGTAAGATTAGACGCACTGGTTTTGAAGCATTGGACTTTCTACGAGTACTGCAGGTCGTATATGGAATTGTATTGCACTCAAAGCAGACGTTTTTCCATCTCTCCAAATCAAAGGCTCTTCTCTTTGCACCATAGGTTTTTATGTTTGAAGTGAGGATTTTGAAAGGAAAATAATAAATAACGATTAAAGAAAGAAAACAAAAAACAAAAAAAAAAAACATATGCCAGTGCATAGGTTTTTGTGGTTAAAAGAGTTGCATATTTTTCATTTTTGGAGCAAATTTACTTTGATAGTTCATGGGAACTTATAATGTAAAGAAACACTCATAAGGAAATCAAGTCATTGACTGATATATAGCTCGAAAGCTAGTAAAATAGTTTGAAACCAGTCATATGATGCAAATGCAAGGTTGAAGTAGAGAAGAAGTTAGTTCAACATAGCTTTGACACCATGAGCAAGCACTTAATCCACGAGAAACCTGTCATATTAGCAAGCACTTCATCACTTATCCTCCAAGCAGTGGCGGAGGGAAAGGGGGGCTGCACAGGGGCGCACGCCCCCCCCCTTCCACTGGTTTTTTTTAAAAAAAAAATCCTAAGACATGCTCCCCCTTCCACTGGTTTTTTAAAAAAAAAATTAAAAAATAAAAATTCCCTAAGACACCCCCACCTTCCCTTGGTTTTTTTTTTAAAAAATAAAATAAAATAAAATTTTAACTAAGAATCTCACGCCTGACACCCCATGCGAGCCTTGCCCTTGGTTTTTTTTTAAAAAAAATTTACTAATATACTTATACACGCAGCACGCCCCCCTTTCCCTTTGATTTTTTTTTTTTTTTTTTTTAAAAAAAAAAGACTAAAGACTTTCGCTCAGTCCTTCCGGCCTTCCCTTTTCTTTTTTCTTTTCTTTTCCTTCTCGGCTTCCCTTTTCTTGCAAATAATTTAGTTATTTATATTGAGAAAGAAATTTCTGAGAGCTTCATTCAGACTTGATACTTGATGATTTTGTGTCTCTAAGATCGCGTAGGATGCAATTTTAGACACTTTGTATTTTATATTTTTAGTGAATTTATTATCTTTTGTATTAGTGCTTACATGTGAATTGATATATCAATTTGGCATATATTTTATGAAGTTTGATAGCAAATGTTTTCTTTATACAATATATTATGTTATAATTTATATTTTGAATTGTAATTGCTATATTTTTATATATTATAATAAAAAAAAATAGTATATAAAAAGAACAAAAAAAAATTATCATTATATTATATTATTTTAGTTCCACTTCCGCCCCTTCTTGGACACTTTCCTGGCTCCGCCACTGCCTCCAGGAATCCAAGTTCAAGCTCTCCAAAGTTGTTAAACGTCCTTCAAAATAACAGTACCAGACAATCAGAATAGTGCACGTCGGAGCGGTTGAACTCTGGGGAGTCACGCCACAATGCGCTGGTTACGAAATCTTCCGCCTGCAGTACTTGCCGCCGCAGCTTGCCCAATGCCGAATGGTTCTTGTGGTGAGGTTGAGAATGGGAGGTTTGGGGATTTTGGGAAAGGAGATGAAGAGAGATTTGGGGAAATTTGAGAGAGAGGGAGATGAGGGAGATCAGGAAGAGGAGATTTGGGGAAAGAGGAATGCTAGGTTTTTAATTTTTTTTCTTTCAAAAAGTTGGTTTCAAAATGACTGTGTCACAATCCCATCACCCATCCATTTTTTAACTAAACAATAAATCACATGAGATTGTGACACATTATTTTGGAACCAATTTTTTGAAAAAAAAAAAAAAAAAAATTAGGAAACCTAGCATTTCTCTTGGGGAAATTGGGCAACTTTGGTGCGGTGAAATGAAATAATGAAAAGTGTAGGGCTGTGAAATTTTTATTATGTTTTCATATATAGTATTTCTACATGTTTGTATATCTTGGTTCATCTCTCTCTTTCTCTATCTCTCCGTCCTAAAATTTTAGCTATAGATGATTTTGCTTCCCTTTATTACTATGGGAGTGTTTGTCAAACATCTCCCGAAAATTTTCCTCCTTTTTACTGTGCATTGTATTGACGGTGCACAGTAATTTGTTTGATGGAAATTGGCTTCTCCATGAAGCCTTGGACGAAGGGAATTTAATTTGCCGAAAATACCCCTACGTGTTTTTGCCTTGTGTTGCTTTGGACAAAAGAAAAAAATGCTCCTCTCTCATATCATTTTTCTCTTTCACAAAACTACAGGCAGTGTGAGATTTACTAAGAGAGGAGGATTTTTTTTTTTTCAAAGGAGTGATCTTGAGGAGTTTTGTGAAAGAGGGAGAATGCTCCGAGAAGGGAGCATTTTTTTCTTTTGTCCAAAGCAACACAAGGCAAAAATACGCAGGGGTATTTTTGAAAAATTAACTTCCCTTCGTCCAAGGCTTCATGGAGAAGCCAACTTTCATCAGACAAGTTACTATGCACCGTCAGTACGGTGCACAGTAAAAAATGAGAAAAATTGACGGTGCACAGTTAAAAAGGAGGAAAATTTTCGGGAGGTGTTTGATAAACACCCCCTATATTTCTTGGTTGTCTTTCATGGGTTTTTACAAATTTTTGTTTAGTTTGAGTTTAATAATTATTTCTATTTGAATATTTGGCGAAGAAAAATCAAATACATGTTTACTCTCAACTTATTATTACTTATTCTTTATATCTATTTCTTTATCACTTGTTTTTCGATTTTAAATTGTTATTAGCATTTGATATTTTTATTGCGTTATAAGATATGTTGTTGTTATATCCCTTTCATAATTACGGTGACCAGAATATAATTCTATAAACAACAAATATTCTGACAATAGATCAAGAATAATTCTCTCTGTCTATTTTCTAGATTTTTTTTAATTTTTTGTTTTGTGACAAGACAAAAAACGGAGAGGCCTCCAAAGTGTCGTATGAGTGCTGGGTCGGAGGAATGACAAAAGAGTATTGTTGGATGGTTGTCAAATCCTGAAAAGTACACAAACTACGTAATTTTCATTTGCATTTGTTGATATACGTTAATTGAATAAATTCAATCGAAGAAAATTCCTTCAAGCTATTTTGAAAAAATCTTTGTCCTTTTTCGACTAAGCTTTTTTTATATATTTTATTAACCATTCATTCAAGCTTGAAGTTCATATAAACCGCATTTAGTTTAAAATCATACCTCTAATCTACGAAATTTCCGTGCTAAACAGACTCTCTAACCCACCTACGTCATTGCCTGTCGAAAACGGCAGCACTGGGTCACCTATAAATCGAACATCAACATCCTACTCCGAGCCAAAAAAAAAAACCCCAAGAAAAAGACAAAGAAAAAAGAGGGGCCTATTAGGCGATATTTATCAATCAATTATCACGATCAAAAGCGTCCACAAGCAACAATATCCGATGATGATGCTTGATTTTGATTGAAAAATAAAAATAAAAATAAAGTCTTAATCTTGTAATAATGGACAATTATCATCGGGTTGAATATTGGCAAGATCGTAGGTGACGATGCTTGATTTGATTTGACCTCAAACACTAACGTGGGAGAATGAACAGACCCCCTAGGATTGAAAAATACCATTTGCACGAGTAAAGGTAGGTGAAGGCGAAAGCTTTGAGAGGCGGGTAAGGTTTTTGGCCGGCATCCCGCGCAAAAAAATTGTCCTATCTGAAAAGTCTATCTAAATTTCATCAACTGCCTGAATGAACATACTGTTAAGACAGTCCATCAGGTGGTGAGGTTCCCATAAACTCTCACATGGATTGTTTTATTACAGAAAGTCAAATGCACAACCTTTTTTTTTTTTTTTAATCTTTTCAAAGTAAAAATATTAACAAATACTGTAAAATACAAAATACTAAAAAAAAAGACTACTTTTATATCGGGTCAGAACATCTTATTAACAAAGAACTTGTTTCGGCCACGGGACAGATGTGAACCCAGGCGAGAGGCTTTTGTTCTTAGACTTGATGACCCTACAAGAAGTACCATCACCAGCCTTTTTTCTGAATGAAGCATCTATCTCTCACTCTCTCAAAGGAAGTTCAGTGTGATGTTTAGTAGACCAAGGCACAATTATGTCAATCTCTGTTTATAGAACTTTCTTATTTTCCAACCCTATCAGACAAATGAACCCTTTTTGTTTACTGTTCATCCGACCTTACTAAGGTACACTATTACTAAGGTACTAACGAGAGAATAGAGGAAAACCAGACCTTTTAGCTCCTCTGAATCTCTCAGCTCTCCTGCAACATTTGTTATTTTAATTATTCAAAATACACTTTTTTTTTCTTTTTTTTTTTAGTTATTAATTTGTCAACATAAACTCTGCTTTTTTAAAATAATATTTTTCAATACTTTTTTATTATTTTTTAATCTACATTTTCTTCCACTCTCTCATCTCTCTCTCTCTCGCCGAAGCAAACACCACCCCAGCAGGCAGACGCCCATTTGGCCATTATGGGTTTCTTTTTGGATACCATCGGTTTCTCAAACCCTAGTCAAATTTAGAGAAAACACAAGATGGGTTTTTCAAGCATTCCACGGTATGGGTTTTGCCCAATTTGCAGAAGAATATGGATCTGGTTGAAGAAGTACAAAATAAAAGACTGGTTGAAGAAGAACATAGGATTTCTTCGATATGGACTTCATCGACCAGGGTTCCATGACAGGTGCTTCCACTCGCTCACAACTAGAAGAAGAACAGGTACTTCTACTCGCTCGTCCCGACCCAGTTCATTGGCGGAGATGCCGACCTGGGCTCTTCCTCGTCACTATTTCTCGCCGACGACGGAAATGCCGACCAGGGTTCCATGACCCAACAACCATCGATCCAACTTCTCAGAAACTTTGTTGAAGGAGAGGGAGAGAGAGTGAAGAAAAATAAAATAAACCTTCAAACTATTATCGTAAACTTTCACATAACAAAATTTTTATTCTAAAACATCTGCCGGAAGATGAAAAAAGACTCGTAATAATTAAATTAACTATTATAGAATTTGAGCCTTTGAAACATCGTACTTCGAAATGCTTCAAGTCTGAAACACTTACAACTTTCCACCCTTTTAGAGTCTCGTATCTCAAAAGTGTAGATGAGTTGTGTGCTTCTACGGTCACTTCCCTCAAAATCTGTGGTAATTATCACATTGACAAACTGTCCTTTCTTTGAAATTGTAAGGACGTACTTTGTAGCAAGATTCATATTTCAGGACAAATCGAAGGTGAAATTCAAAATGATTGCCTGTATTTACATGCCAGACAAGCAAAAATCTCCGTAGATTGCATTGATATCTACAATGATGCACGCATTCGCAAGCACAAGGAGGAAGACGAGACAAAAAGACGAAAACTGAACCTGGGTCGGGCTATGACACAGATAGAAGATGGGTGGAAAAAGGATAAAACTACAAACAAACTTACAAAGAAAAGAAAACAACGTTCAAGCCAAATCAGGAAAATATGAACATGAGCTCTGTTCTTGAAAAAGATGAGATTTGGAGGCTCTGATTCTACCACAAAGGTCTAGATCTCTTGTAGCCAGTGGATGGATTGGTAATTTGTGGAACGGTGAAACCATCGTCCATCCAACTTCTGTTGGCTTTTATATTAGTGCCTTCTTTCCTCTCTTTGAGCGCAGTCTGCACAGCCATGTGTGGAGGAAACAGAGGAGCAGGTGATTGAGGGACCCAAATCCCAAAACTACTCTCCGGCGTGAAAGTACCCATATTGCTCTGAAGATCAGCATCCAGAAACGGCAATACACCATCATCGCTCTGCCATCAACACAGATAAAGAATATTATATTTGAGATCTAGGAAATCACGAAAATCCTGAATTGGGTAATAAATATTTTAAAGAAAGTGAAACCAAAAGTGTTTGAATTTAGCAATGCAAACCTTACAGAAACCAAAGGGATCATAAGTTGAATCAAGAAATTCCTCAACGTGCCACCCCGGCAGCGTCTCTATCAAGTACTCCGAGATGCTACTTGTGTGGTCCATCGGCAACTTTTCACCACCCTTGTCGGTGATTGCTGTTGGTAAAACTGCAAGAGAAGCAGCGGCGGAGTTCTTGATCACGGGCTGAGATTTGTGATCTGTAACAGGCTCACAAACGTCGGTTGAAGCAGCGGTGGAGGAGGAGGAGGATGGCGTATAGCGCGTTGAGGTAGCAGAGAGCTTAACCCCAGTAAGAAGGAACCTATTGTGCTTCTGGGTGTGCTCGTTGGCCGTGTGTATCGGAATATCACAGTCTCTGCACAGAATCGCTCTATCCTCCTGACAGAACAAGAAAGCTCGTCTCTCCTACAGCGAATCCAAATCAAATTAGCAAATAAAAAGAAAAAAAAACCCATCACTCAAACATATTCACAAACATACAAGGGGCTGTTCATTTGTGGGCTATACCTTGCAAACGTCGCAGAGAGGGAATTGTTTGGAAGAAGGGTGGAGAAGAGAGAAGCGTTGGTGCTTGGAGGCGAGCTTGTTGGCGTGGTGGACGCGGTGGTCGCAGGCGTCGCAGAGGGCTGCCTCGTCGGCGGTGCAGAACACCGAGGCCTCGTCTTTGTTACACACATCACACTGGATCTTCATCTTTTGCTTTGGTTTGATTGGTACAGTGAGTACTTTGAGGGAGCTAAAGAGAAAGGAAAGGTAAAGAAGTGATGGTCATAAAGAAACAGCGGTGAGTGGATTGGCACATTCAAGAGAAGGAAGAGAGAAAGTTAAAAAAAAAATATAAGAATAAATAGACAGAGAATGAAAAACACTATCGAAATTTCAGCTCTCGTCTCTTTTTCTGAGTGAAAACTGGTACTGGATTTTTCCAACCTTTCTATATTTGGGGTTAGGTTGCTTTTCAAGTGCTTTTCCTCTGGTCTCCTCCGTAGGTTTATCAGTTAATAAAGTTTGTCTGTTAAACTGGTTTTCTAAACAAATTTATCGAACTCAATCGGTTAAACTCATGTATTTGACTCTGCTTTTACTTTTTAAAGTATGTATTTCTTATATGTATTTTTAAAAATACATATAAAAAATAATAATTCTGAGAATGAACTAAAAATATTTCTTCCAATCATAGAGGAAACTTTGTCCTTTTTTTTTATTATTATTATTTTTTATATAAATTTTTTTTTATTATTATTATTTTACTTTTTTCTATTCAGGAAACTTTCTCCTTTAACAGTGAAGTGTTATCTCTTACCCTCAAATTTTACGGCTCAAAAGTTTGAGACTGTTTTACAGGGAATGAAAAAACTGACCCATTTCATCCAAAAAAGAATTAATGCTATTTTTGACATTCATTTCATACACATTTACTGAACACACCTCAATCCACGTAAAAATTATGTAATAAATGAGTGAAAATCAATTGAAGGGTATATATGCGGACAGATATTAATCGTCTATTTTTACTATTCGCATTTATAGATGTAAATAGAGATTTTAAGGTATTTATACGTAATATATATTTTTATATTTTATTTAATAAATTCACCAAAATAATGTCGTTTTGAATTAGACATAAGTTATGTTTACATTGTTTAAAGTTTTTTTTCTTCACAATTCACTTATTCACTTCACTAGTTTGTCGTGACACCTCTAGAATCCAAAGCCACCATCTTCTTCCTCTCATCTCTCATCTCTAATTCTCTCATATCTCAAACTCATTCAATTCACTCTGTGACGTTGCCAGAGCCTAGAGTCAACTATCTTCTTCCTCTCGCCTAGCGGTCTTTGATTTTCTATCGGCTTAGACAAAATTTTAGATGAGTTTCAATATTTTCTTTGGACTTTTTCTACAACTAATTAAGTGTTGTTTTCTTGAGAATTTATTGATTTTCATGTGTTAGTTGTTCTTTGATGGTCTTGTGTTCTTCTTACTGCAATTTGTTTTGTCCAAAAATGTGTTATTTGTTGCTGGTCTTGTTGTGGAGCACGTATTGTACATGATTTGGTTAGTTGTATTACTTTCTCATTAAATACTTAGGCAAAACAGTAAAGAAATGAATATATTTTAAAAAAATTAAAATAAGCCAAAAATATTAAAAAATTATTTAAATTATTTTTAAAATCGTTTAAAATAAACTTTAATAGAGATATAAATAAGGTCTAAAAGACAAAAATATGTACAATTATCGCATTTAATAACCGCGATGAAGCGGTTAGTAAAATCATATGCAGATGGCCTCGAATATTACAATAACCGCATCTATCCGCATATACGCCTCTAAATCGTACAATAATTACCGAAAAAAAAAACCAAAAAACAAAAAAAGGTCCATCGATATACCGAGTTGAACCGCTTTTCATTATGACTCAAAAGTTCGGACGTCCTTTCCACGCAGACTTCCTGGGGACCACCCCCCACTGCCGGGTTTTGTCAATAGCCAACTCGATCGCTGGAACTAGTTCAATTTTGTAATAGCTCCCTTCCAAGTCTCAGCAGGTCCACTTTTCATTAGAGTTCATTGATCCGAAAAATTGGTAAAATTTTAAATTATGTAAATGCAGGTTTTTTTTTTTTTTTAATATATATATATATATTATATACATCGAACAGCATAAAAAATACTATATATTTAAAATGCGATATATTACAAATAAATTAAATATTTTTTATCAGGTTCTTGTGTTTTATGTTATAAAACAGTTTTGAGTCAAAAACTGATTTTAATTTATTAAAAAATAAACGTATTTTTAAAAGTAAAAAAAAAAATCTTAACAAAAAAAAAAAAATTTTACTGCACCGGTAACATACCATATTTTTAATAAATAACATTTTTCAAACCGTTTAATATTTGAATTTATATAATTTTATAATATTTGGATCTTGATGTGATGCTCAATAGGACATTTAATCGAGTATCAATTTCTTTCTTTATAAGTCTATTTACGTTACATCAATAATTCATTTTTATAGTTATTATTTGATATATCATATATTTTTCGGTCAAACCAAGTCGAGATTCCATGCTCGGGAGCCCACCGTTTGGTTCGGCCTCGATCGGATAATTGCATACGGAGTGAGAAACAAAAAGATCAACTTTGGTCTTGTCCTAACCACTAGCGAACATAAAATTCAACGTAGCATCAGGTCATGGTAACAACCTGTCAATTAGGCATAATTCTGTGTCACACCATGTTAGGGCCGTAGATCGGCATCACACTTAATCAGAGTTGTATCCCATCAACAATCGGCACCTGTCCAAAGCTACATTATGTGAGAGGTGAGACATAAGGAAAAATATGCCATCATTTCAAGTATGATCCCACAACGTTCCTATTTCTCACCCTCAAAGCAATTCACATTTCCACTCTTCATAACTTAATTATCGGAAGTTTTTTTTGCCGGCACTTTCCAATTGATCCTACCCCTTTTCGTAGGTGTTTGTTGCCTGAGTTAGCCATACGACAATGCATCATAATTATCCGATATAAATATAATCATTTATATTGGTACCTATATTTTAATTAATTATATAGCATTAACCAACAAAAAAAAAAAATAGAATAGAGTAGTGGAGTGCGGAGAAGTGAAAGGTAGTGCCACTGTACTATATCGTGTTGGGAAGGGATAATGTTGGAGTCTCTCACCTTCTCCCCCCGCAATTGGGGCTTAAGGGACCTCTTTTTATGTGGGCATGGGGGAGCATGGGACGCTTTAAAAGGCGCTCATTTATGGGTCCGAGTAAATCTTCATGTGATACAGAAAAAGGAATAAGGGAGCAAATAGCCCAAGAGTCGAGAGACGCGTCGAATAGCCGTGGAGTGGAGAGACGGCCTAGCGGGCTGGGGAGTGGGGAGACTTGAATGTGATGGCCAAACGTTGCTATCGAGGAGGGACTAGTCTTTTCCTTTTTGTTTTTTGTTTTTTTTGCATCCTATTTATTATTCTATAGATATGCATACTTTGATCGTCTCGTTAACTTTTTAGCTACCTTCATGCCAGATCCGTACAATCAATCAATAACCCCTCATGCCTCGTGCCTATCCTATTGGTAGAACGTTTGAATTTATCACGTAGAGAGGTTTGGCAATAGATTGGACTGGATTGGACTGGACTGTAACAAATTTTTTGATTTTTTTTAAAAAAATATTTTTACTTTTTATATCACATTAATTACTTTTTAACAATTTTTTTTTTTACCTTTTATATTCTATCAAATATTTTTTTATTACTATTTTAATAAAATACTCACTAAAAAACAAAAAAATTTACTTTCTTCATACAAAAAATTTACAACATTCCTTCTACTTTATATCACATCAAAAGTTAA